>JAQJVL010000955.1:0-307368 GCA_035578905.1 Stictocephala bisonia | reverse complement strand
TCCCGATTCTATCGGTCATCAACAATCGCTAGTATTGATAGACAGTAATTCAAATTGTAACATTAACAATATATTAATCCTCGAACTGGAACATGGCTAAATTTAGCCATGTTTCGCATCTGTATCTTTTCCACAACTCTAGTGCATGTCACTAGCACCAGTAGGTCGTAAGAAATAATATTATACTAAACTATTTTAAAAAATTACGGACATAAATAGAAATAAACTGTACTATAGATCACCAAAACAGCTGTGAAATAGGTTTTGTAGCACACGTTTTTGTTGTTTATGTCAAAAGTGATGTTGTAAGGCTTAATTAATACAAGTCTTATTACATGACCACTACGAGCGCTAGCGCTTTGATACTGTCTATATTATAATGTGGTTTTGTCTTATGTGTCCTTAACTAAATAATTGTTCAGGGGCATATGTTCAGTAATGTTCTTCATTTCACTTTAAGTTTAAATTTAATTAACTCTAGTTGGAGAGCACATAAAGAGCCTTTCATGACCACTACGAGCGCTAGCGCTTTGATACTGTCTATATTATAATGTGGTTTTGTCTTATGTGTCCATTATAATGTGGTTTTGTCTTATGTGTCCTTAACTAAATAATTGTTCAGTGGCATATGTTCAGTAATGTTCTTCATTTCACTTTAAGTTTAAATTTAATTAACTCTAGTTGGAGAGCACATAAAGAGCCTTTCAGTGAATGAAAATATCCTCTACACTGATCGGCTGTCAAAAATAATTAAAATTGTACAGTTTAGTCCGATATATCGTTAAAATTGTTCTAGTTATATATTAGTAATAATAAATAAAAGAGCCGAGAGTCGTGAGTATTTTTCTTTTCAATAGCATTAATTTGTTGTATTACAAACTTTTTATCGTATCAAGAGAAAACAATATTTTTTTACTTTTTTTTTGTTGAAAACATAAAAGGAATATAGATAGTTTTAGTTTATTATACAGCCATTAGTAGGCTAGATAATTAATCATCTCAACTTGGATGTACACTGCACACTAGTGGCAATATTATGAACCACTAGACGCCATGCTAGTTTGCTAGAAGACAACTGCGCTACTGGTGGAAACTACAAGCAGACCATTTTACTTGTACTAAATACCGTAAGAGTTGTCAGACTGTTTTAGGAAAAATTACTGTACCTTAAACCTAATACAGCTTAGTCAATCTAAAAACTCTTTTAAAATGAATAATATAATTGATTGCATTACTTTGCACATTTCCCTTCCTGGTGGAAGAGTGAGTGCATGCTGGTGTGAACATGACTAAGCCCTGAATATGAGCTTTTTTTATGAGATGAATTTCATCGATATTATTAAGTGACTTCATTTATTTGTCTACATTAGTCATTTAAGAATGAATCTAACTAATGTAAAAGAGCAAGTTACCCTCGCCTATTTCATACAGCTGTGAACAAAATTGGACTTATGGAACCGGTAAAGGGTAAAGAATTAGGAATTAGGATGAGGCACCAGTGAATGACTGTTTCATATAAATAACATCGCATTAAGCTTTTCTTGTTGCCTAGTCTATCACAAACTGTCTTAAAACTAACTTTGGAGCCTGATTTGAAACCTCCCTATCACCGGCTCAAAAATAAAGTGTCAAACGTCTGTTCGTACAGTTCATCTTCAGCTTCCCCGCTATAGCATATTGTTCAAACCAGGTTGCAAACCACCCGTACACCTACCGTGGTACTGACCCACCCACCTGCCCATACACGTACAGTGGTATAGACCCACCCGCCCGCCTATACACGTACAGTTGTCTATACCTATACCACTGTACGTTTATGGGTGGGCGGATGGGTCAATACCACCGTACGTGTATGGGTGGGTCAATACCACCGTACGTGTATGGGTGGGTCAATGGTTTTTAGATGAATGAGTCAGTGGTATTTGCCTTTTACAGGCCTGTCAAATATACAGATTGCTGTATTTTTCATTGGTCTTTGATTATTGATTGAAACTGCAATATATTGTATGTAATTAACAGTAAATATGTTAAGGTCTAGCATTCTACTCATTTTAAGATTGTAATCCTAACTAACAATAATTAATTATACAGACGGTCATTCACTGGTGCTACGATTTATGTAGGCCTACAATACAATCAATTTTGATTGGTGAATCAATTTCAAATTTTGATTGGTTAAATTTCATCGATAGTTTTAAGTACTGCTCAGTTAATGTAATGTTTGAAAAATTTGTGTTTGTATTTCTTAGAATATTTGAACATAATAAATAAATAAAAAATAAATAAAATTTTATTGTCATTAGGCCAATACATAGCAATAGACAAAGTCAATCCTTAATACTGATACTAAAATTAAGTACAAGTAATGTACAAGGTACAGCATCAATATACAACATAAAAGAAATATATGCAAATTAAGTAACAACACAAGAACTACCCAACTGAACATGAAAGCAAAATATTAATGAAATAGATACAAAGTTGTAGTTTAAACATATTTATCATACTAATTTTAAGTACAAGATTACTGACATACTATGAAACAAGATCAATTTAAACCTGACTAACCATATCACATTCATAAAATTCTTTTAAGTTGTAAAAGGGATTACAAGCGAGCCAATCATATAATTTTGTCTTAAAGGTATTCAGAGGTAAATTTTGTAATTCTGCTGGCAGCCTATTAAATAGTTTATGTCCAATAACTTCATAACTGTTTAGAGATTTAGACAACCGGTGATAAGGTATGTAGATATGGTTTTTGATTCTGGTATTGTGAGAGTGTATAATATTTCTAAATTTCATCTCTGGCATCTTAACTTTTATATGAACTAGTACAGTATAAATATATAGATTAATTATAGTTAATATTCTAAGTTGTACAAACAAAGGTCTACAATGAGCCTTGTGTGGAGCACTAGCGACAGCTCTTAAAGCTTTTTTCTGTAAAATTAAAATGTTACTAACATGACTTGAATTACCCCACAGTATTAATCCATAAAGAATGATACTTTGAAAAAATGCAAAATAAGATGATCTAACAAATACATCAGGTACACAGCGTTTTAGACTTCTCAACAGATAGATAACCCTAGACAACTTACAACTAATAAATATTATATGCTGTTCCCACGTAAGCTTAGGGTCAATATGTACTCCTAGAAATTTTACACTACACGAAGAGAGAGAATTTTGCTCATTTACATTTTTCGGGCTAAAAGTTAGTTCTTGAGTCTTATTTTCATTGAGTAAAAACCCATTAGCTTTAAACCAATGGGATGCTTCGGTCATTGTATTAATTGTGAGAGTTTTAAGGGTGTTAACATCATTATGAACATTTAAAAAGGTGGTATCATCAGCATATAATACAACATGAGATCCCAAGTGTTTTGGAAGGTCATTAATCATTATCAAAAATAAAAAAGGTCCAAGGACAGACCCTTGCGGGACACCTGTTTTAACTTGTACTTTTTTGGACTTCTCTTTTCTAACATAAACAATTTGTTGACGGCTTATGAGTTGTACAGGTAGGAACTCATAAGCTCCAGGCTAGAATTTTGTATGCCATAATGAGCTAATTTGTTTAACAGGATTTCATGGTTAACACAGTCAAATGCCTTGCTCAGGTCACAGAATGATGCATGAGCAAGGCCTCTATCTTCAAATGCCCTATAAATAATGCTAATCATGTTATCTATTGCATCAACTGTAGATCTATGCTTCCTGAAACCATATTGAGATTCACTTAACAATTTATTAAATTCAAAATAACTACATAACTGCAAATATATTACTACTTCAAATATTTTGGCAAAAACAGGTATAATAGAGATAGGTCTATATGAAGATGGTTTGTCTTTTTCTCCTTTTTTGTATACAGGGACTACCCTGGATATTTTAAGCTCTGCTGGAAAGGATCCTTCAAATAGACATTTATTAATACAAAAGGTCAGAGGTTCTGCAATGCTATAAATTACTTTCTTCACTAAGTTACTAGATAAGCCATACACATCTACACTATCAGAGGACTTGAAGTTTTTAACAATATCAATAACTGTTTCAGTAGTAACTTCTGTAAATTTGAATTTTGGTTCCGGGTAGATGACAGTAACGGGACAATTTTTAGTAAGTATGTTGATTGCTTCGACACTGGACTTTGATGGAATTACAGATTTCATTAACAGAGTTTATGAAATAGTCATTTAAGATATTAGGATCAATTGAAAGATTGTGGGTTTTCTGTGTGTTGGCAACATTACTAATTAATTTCCAGGCAGTTTTACATTTATTGTTTGCCCCTTCAATTAGTTTGGAATTATAGGTCTTTTTGGCTTCTATAAGAGCTGCTTTGTATCTATTTCTATACTTAATATAGGCTAACCTAGAAATGTTGGTCTTAAATATATTGCTTATATCTAACATAGTCAACAGATTCATTTTCATGGAAGCCAGTTCAGGAGTGTACCACTGGTTTGATAAATCTTTCTTATTCTTTCCTAAATTACTATTATTGACTTTACACCTTTTTGATGGTATGCATAGCTCAAATGTGTACATAAAACTCTGAAAAAAGTTTTCAAAAACAATTGTTGAGTTAAGGTAATTTAAGTTATTTGGTCTGTTCAATGGAATAGACCAATCAAATGCAGCAAGTGAATTTATGAGATTGTTAATCTTGTCTTTGTTCATTGGCCTAGTCACCACCAACTTTGAATTGCCAGGATTAAGATTTTTAGAACTGTATTTATTGTTAAGCAGGACTTTAAATAGTATTGGCTTATGGTCTGAAACATGAAAATCTGTTACTAAAATTGAGTCAAGACAGAGTTCTACATTGGTAAAGATATTATCTAAGCAAGCCTTATCTCTAGTTGGTGCAGAATTACAGTAATTCAAATTAAATTGTCTCAAAAGGTAACATAGTTCCCTTACACTATTTTTGTTTGTTGTAACATCAAAGTCAGAATTGATGTCACCTCCTATTACAATTTTATGTTTTTTATAGACTGGCCTATTTAAAAAAATAAATATCCCAGAAAGAACCTGTAAAGTAAGATGTCTGGATGTGAATAGGAGTAATAGGAAGAGACAAGGTGATTGGTATACACCTGAATTGTACGAGATGAAAAATAAAGTTCTACTATATTTAGATTTATATAGGAAATATAAAACTGACCACTCTAAGACAGTGTATACCAAGTGTAGAAAAGAGTATAAAATTGCAATTAACGAAACAAAAAAAAACGGTTTAACTTGAACAGTATTGATAAAGCCAAAAACAAGTGTAAAAAAGCTTGGAAAGTAATAAACTATGTTGCTAAAAATGGCAAGAAGGAAGAAATAGCCATCTCTCCAAATGATTTCAATAATTTCTGCGTGCAATCAGTTCAAGAAATTTGTGATAGCATGATCAAGCCTTTCGCCACTCCTCTAGAATTGTTAAATTTTCAAAATGAGAAACTTTGCCCAACTACCTTTAACTTCAATGAAATTACCTCTGATTTAGTGTTGGATATTGTTAAAAAAATGAAATCTTCAGACAGCGTAGATATTTATGGTTTATCTAGTAATATTATTAAAAAAGTAATTGATTGTGTAGTAGATCCACTAGTTTATTTGATAAATAGATGTATCAATGATGGTATATTTCCAAGTGCATTAAAACTGTCAAGAGTAGTTCCAATGTATAAAAAAGGAGATAAATCTTGCCCTGCTAGCTATAGACCAATTTCTCTCACTCCTATATTTTCTAAGATCATTGAACATATTATTAATTCACAGTTTTGTAGTTATTTAAGCCAAAATGATATAATCTGTCAGGAACAATTTGGATTTATCAAGGGTAAATCTACTGTCGATGCCATGGATTCGCTTGTTAAAAAGGTTTTGCACACTTTAGAAAACAAGGGCTTTATTCGGGCTACTTTCTGTGACTTGAGTAAAGCCTTTGATTGTGTAGATCATGATGTTCTCTTAGATAAGTTAAGTTACTATGGGGTATCTGACAAAGGTATGTCGCTGCTTAGATCATTCCTAGTTAACCGCAAACAAGTTGTATGTATAGGTAACGACAGGTCTGACACGATCAATCTTAATTTTGGTGTACCGCAGGGTTCTGTGTTGGGTCCTCTGCTATTTATTTTAATGATCAATGACTTACCACAATTCTTAAATACTCAAACAATATTATACGCAGATGATACAACCTTCCTAAATTGTAGTTCTGATTTTAATGAATTGACAAATTTAACTCAAGAAACTCTCACACAGTCTTCAATTTGGTTTAGAGCTAATGGACTTTTACTTAATGACAGTAAAACTCAACGAATGTATTTTGGGCTTAGAGATTTACCCATTAAAAATTGTATAGATAGTGTTAAATTTTTAGGTTTACATTTAGATTCAAAGTTAACTTGGGAATCACACGTCAATTATATTTCTATAAAGCTGTCTAGGGTTATATATCTCTTAAGAAAACTTGAAAAAGAAAAAAAGATTGTGTGCCAGATAATTATGTGAGATCAGCATACTTTGAATTTTTTCAAAGTATAATCTCATATGGTCTATTGCTTTGGGGAAATAGTGTACATGTCCATCGAATTCTTATTTTGAAAAAAAAAAAAAAAATAATAATTAGGATTATAACAGATTCTCACAAATTAGATCACTGTAAGCCATTATTTGTCCAGTTAGGTTGTCTCACCATAGTTAATCTTTATATTTATCATGTTTTACTTTATACAAAAACCAATCTGCCATGTCATGCCTTAAAAAAAGATATACTTAAACACAATACCAGACAAAGTAATAAAATTAATGTACCATTCCATAGATTGTCCAAGTAACTAAATAGTTATGAAGTATTAGGTTTAAAAATGTTCAATGATTTACCCTCAGAGCTTACTGAGTTGCCTTTTAATGTATTTAAACGCAAATTGTACACTTGCTTAGTTAACAACCCTTTTTACTCTGTAACTGAATTTTTTGACTGTCAAATATATGTGTAATTTCGGGTTATTTTAGTTGGTTTTTATTTTGTAATATAATGTATTGAAATGTAAATAGTATGTAAGTTTAGACTGTAGTTTCTGACTTTGTCTATTACTGTAATGGTTTAATGACAATAAAATATTTATTTATTTATTTATTTACATTATATTTTCAGTACTCTGTTTAAACATAATACATTAAGTTTTATATCTAGGAAGTACAAGAGAACACGGGCAAAACATTTACACTATTCCCTACACTATACCGTAACGGCAGGTTTCCCCATGTAAGATTCACACGGAAACTGAATCTTAAATGGTCATCCACTGGTGCACTCACCCTAAGTATTTGGAAACTAAGAGCTTCTCGTTCACTTAAGACCTATAAAAGAAATATTCCTTGACAAAAATATTTAACTATCAATAAATTAAGTGTATACATATTTATATAAAACAGCATTTGGCCAATAATTCTTAAATATTATGCCATCTACATTCCTATTATTATATTCATGAAAAAGGTTATGAATACAACTCTGCGTACTTTCATATGAGTGACAGAATGGACAATTACCCTAATGTGTGGACAATATAGACTTCAATGACCAACATGACTCACAATATACACAATAAAAAGGGAAATACAAGCTATCACAAGAATTAGTGGAAAGATAAGTACATCGAGGCAGTGTGAACGCAGAGAGATAGTTCCGACAACCTGGGGGCCTTGGTAGAGGATCTCTGTCTCCTTCAGGAAGTAGGCGCTGGGTCTGATGCTCTGCAATGCTAGGTATGTTGAGGATGTATTTTAAAATAATGTAAAACTGATAGAATCACACTTTTTCACTTAAAAAACAAAGTATTAATTTTATTTGGTGTGGTCAACAATTAATGCTAATTAGTTGCGCATTCAACCTAAATATAATTCCACATTATCAAATAGGCTATAATACTTTTATATCGAGAACTCAGAAGTATTCAATATCACTTGAAGGGGTATTTTAGAATGGCAGATTTTTTGTGCGCTGGTTGCCAAATATAGGCACTTGCAAAATCAAGAAAAACTTACCAAAAATTGAGTCGACCAGTGCTGGGGCTGATGAGGTTTGTGGAAGTTCAGCAAGGAAGCCAATTCCGATCACTAATCCAGCATTAAAAGCCAAATCATCATTGAATAAATTGATTCTGAGGTGTTTATGGGGGGTTGAAACTTATTCCTGGGGCCAACCCCATGTCTTACAACCACTTACATCCCAACCCCCACTCACAACGCTGGAGAGGATGCAATATCAGAATGCAATAGGGATGTGCCAACCTGTTACTTATGCTTAACTGATGTATCTATTTAGTTAAGCATTCAGTTAGCCAGCGTGTATCAGTTTAAATTAACTGATGCGAAATAACAGTTAGTCAGGCATTCTGTTACTGTTGAAACTAACTGCATCAGTTCAAACAATCTAGCAAGTCATCTTGAGTATTCACTGAATTATATAAGACTCGCATCAGTTTTCATATTTAAACGGTTGTGTTGTCTGATACAAATAGGACCAGAACAGGCGAGCAGGATGTATCCATTTCATGTTGCATCAGGTGTTTTTGCGTATCCGTTATATTGAATCAACTGATGCAAAGAAACTGATGCGGTTACTTTTGGCCATTCCTAGAATGCAATGAAAATCAGACCAACACTACGTGGTTTGGATTCCACATAAGGCTGTAAGTCCCTTAGTTCCCTAGGCAAAATAAATAGCCCTTTCTGAGGAACAGTCGAACTCCTCCTACCCCACCGACTTCAACACAGGTCATCCACACTCATGTAATCATTCATAGCCCCTAAATATGCACCACGGGGTAACGGCGTCTTGTATCTAGGAAAATAAAAATATATATATAACTGAATATCTTAATATACAGTAAATGACTTGACTGAATCTACTTTCAATACATATATGTTGTAATGTTTGTGTAAATTATGTTTGTCAAATAGTTACTATAAACGTTTGGATTTAACCCGCTTTGTATTTTGCATAGTCACAGTATAATAGTACAAGAAATGGTTATTAAAATCAAATGGACGTGAATATAAATTAGTTGATATTTTTGCTGGGCTTATGTCAAGCAGATATTAGGGTGGGAAAATAAAGGGTATGCTAAGCTAAATGTTGGTAGTAATGTGGTGAGGATGTGTACATATGTTATTCATAAGGTTGTATTAAAATTTTGAATGGCATATGTTACAATCCAACAACTGGTGTAAAATAAAGTTTGTCATTGCTACGTTAAACAAACCATAACAGTACATGTATATAGCAAAAAAATTACTTGGAAAAACATTTCCCGTTTAAAATATTTTTACGATAAAAAAACCATATTTAAGTGTATTTTGGCTTTTATAGGTAATTAACACTCTTTTTATTTAACAACAAATATTCTTTAATCTAATGTGCTCCAAACTTTCTGTATTATTGGTGCATCTTGTGCTCAGAATGCATTCCTCTGGTGACCAACGGTCTGTTACTTGCGGCTGTGGGGTAGTTGAACATGTGGAACAATACAAATACTTAGGTATAATCATCAATAAAAAATTAACTTGGTGTCCAAATGTTCAATTCATTAAACAGAAATTAAGGAAAATGAGTTATGCCTTTGCACAACTTAGTTATGTGTTGACCGTTGAAGACTGCAGGACAATTTATCATGCTTAAGTGCAGTCGGTGATACAGTACGGCATCTTGGCGTGGGAGGGGCGTCTCCCGCAGTTCTTCAACCACTTACTGTCATACAGAGGTCAATTATTAAAATAATTTTACAAAAACATTAACGTTATCCCACACACTATTTACTATTTACAATTTTTCCAGTAATGAATATAAAACAAATTTTTATTAAAACATTTTTAATAATATTAATGGTTTTTACCCAATTACAACATAATTACGTTACTAGGAACCATGGTCTATTAAGAATTCAAATTCCATTAGTAACTTTCAGATCTTAAGAATATAATTTTTTCACATTACCCATAGGCTTTATTTGAATTTACTCTCCGAAATATTACAAGCCGTTGGGATGTAGAATGAGTGAGCAGCTTTTGGCAAATTGGTCAGGAATTTGAACAGTTATATGTTACAGTTTTTGAAAGAAATTTATGTTTTAATTATATTTCACTGATATTAACAAACATTTAAAAAGCTTTAGTTCTCAATTCAGGCTTTTTACTGGCATTCTTTTAGTTAATGTATTTATTCTTCTTAATTTTGGTTTAAATTCTTTTATGTAATAGATATTTTAGAGCTTTGATGGATATTAGAAATTATTAATTTGTTAAGTAAGTTATTTATATAATTTTGTTAACCTATGTTAACTTTGGTTTATTTATGTGTTAATAGTAACATTCATTTTGCTTTACGCTTTAATTAAGTTATTTAGATGAATTTAAATATAAGAAACCTCCAATCAGGCTTTGCCTTGGAGGCCCTATTTTGTTTGCTTGAAATATTTTTTGTTATGTCCATTTCATTAGTTAATGTAGCCAAAGTTGTCTTGAAAAATGCTAATTTAACTTATTTTTATCGTTTAAATATTGTTGTAGTTTTAAGTTTAAGGGTTATTTAATTTTCTTACGTAGAAATTAATGGGAAGACAGGGATTTGTATTTGTAATGGAAATTATGTTAAAATATTGTATATAAATTACAGAAAATAAATAATTATTCTATTATTAATGAATTTGTATGTATTTACCAGTTCACACGGTATATGGTTGGTATACATCGGGAAGTGGTAAATATTTAGTTAAGAAGGTGCAGACTTGAGACTGATATAACGTTGACTTACACCTAGACTTATCATATAGTAGTTGTACATATATACAGTATTAGGCCTACTTGGTTTTAAGTATACTACTTAGATATATTTACACTAGTTTCTTTATACATCTCTCTATACATGATTAATCTGCAAATAAAAATACCAAATAATACCTCCAAGTCTTAAATATTTTACCATAAAAAAGGAAAATTGCAGAAAATTATTTTGACTTTTACTGTACGTAATACTGTAAATAAATATTACCGTTTGCATATATCTGTAAAATTAGTAATTAGTTTTATTACAACTACTTAATTACAAAAAATATATAACAAAGTATAACAAGTGATAAAATTCAAATTTAATAACAACAAAGCAAAATAAATAAGTAAATAAAACAAGAAAGCACAACAAATACTAAAATTGATCATACAAAAAACATACAAAATCAAATACAAATTGCAACAGCACAATTTACAATTGAATGGGGAATACCAAACAATGAATATTTATTTATTCAACAGCCATTGAAATTTAGAAAACATAGGTTAGCTTTAACAATAAATAAGTAACATAGTAACAATGGTAACAATAATAATATTATATCTAATAGCCTACTGATATTTTTAAAATTAATATTCCTTTCTATAAAGAACTCTTTTTTTATAGAAGGAATTTTTTAGCAACCAGTCAAAAATAGCAAGTATTTTTTAAATAAGTATTTACCTTATTTGTCGTTATTTATTTATCTTAATATTATCCCTAGTTATTGTTATTATCTTAATATTTTTGAAGTTATTAATATTTATTTTTAATATGATTTTATAGTTAATTTTTTGTTTTCTCATGTATAATATAAACAAATTCGTTTATTCTTGTTACAGTAATTAGTTTCTAGTTGTTACAAATATAATTAGCTTTCCACTTTTACTTGTTGTATACTTTTGGTATTTTGTATTAGTATCAATATATTAAATTTATTTTGCCTTTGGGAAAATAAATAAATGGTTCCAAAGAATTGGTTTCCCCCATATTAAACACTAACAAAATCAAAACTTCATAAATTACCAGTTTGATTCCCATTTTTTTTTTTTTTTTTTTTTTGTAATAACTAAAAAACTAGCCAAGTTATAGACATGTGGTTTTTACTAAAAAAATTTAAATTGTAATTTACATCACATTGAAAATTTAAGCAAAAATCGTTTGGGCCTTTTTTGAGAAAATACTATTTTTTGCCCATAAAACTAAAACAAAATTATATTTTTAAAAGTCTAAAAATGACGTGGAGATATTGGCTAAATTCACCTACGTACCAAATTTCAGCAAAATTGATACGCAAGTATCAGATACTATCGACGTCAAGTATCTGATACTTTAATACTGGTACTCACTCAACTCGTCCAGATACTGAATTTCCCGACAAATCCAGAAAGCTGGATTTCCCATCTCTAATACTCACTCTATTTCCAGTTCCCGATCCCTTTCTGTTTAAAATTATTACTGAGTACAGGATATAAATATTAGACAGCAAGCGATAATTCGTCTAAGTTTTTATATTCAACTGTGGATTTTGCTGTCACTGTCATTCACATTTGACTTTTTGAAGATTTATTAAGTATTGTGTTTATGAAAGTATATTGTTTTGATATGGAGTTAATATAGTAGTAGTTGTTGATGTTATTATTATTATAGTGAGTTAGTTTTATTTTTATATTAATTAATTATATTTATAGTTTTATTAATTTAATTAATAAAATAGAACAACTATTTTACATCATATTTATTTTAAAGTATGTTATTTTCAGTATGACACATTATAAAATTTATTGTTTATGATTTTTTTAAAGATACAGTAAACTAAAAACCAACTCTAAAGGGAGTCATAGTATTTATAATATAAGCTAATCATTTTAGAAATAGTTCATATTTGGTGTATTAATTTTAAGGACAAAATTGTTACAAGTTGTTTTCCATTATATAAGTCGAACAAAGTAATTTATTCCAGTCCTTAACTTTCAATTCACTTTATTAGACAATCAAAAAAATTTAAATTTTTTAGAGTACGGAAGCATTTTGTCTGTCTAGAGGTAGTAAATAACGCTTGTTAATCAAAATACATTACTTAGTACTTTTTAGTTGATTACTAAGTATAAAATAATTATTGATTACTGTACTCAAGGGCCTACAAGACTCAAAGTACTCATGACTCAAAGTAATCAGTATTCCAGAGTATCAGTTTCAGAATTAAGTAACTGATACAGGAAAGTATTCATTTAGCCCATCCCTAGATAAAACTATAATAAGTGTCTTTCAGTGAGTGAAGGTAATCACTACACTGATTGGCTGTCAAAAATTAGTTAGATATGTAGCATATGCTGAAAAATGTCTTACTTAATTTGTTCCTTATTATATAGTAATAAAAGGAAATTAACAAGCCGAAAGTCTAAATATTTTTCTTTTGTATAGCATAACATTTTTAATTATAAACCTTTGTTGTAGAAACAAGAGAAGGCAATATTTTTAAAATTTATTTTATTGAAAATTTAAAATGAATATAGATAGTTTTAGTTGATTATACAACAATTAGTAATCATCTCAAATTGGATATATACTGCATCCTAGTGGCAATATTGTAAATCACTAGACGCTACGCTAGAGACAACTGCGCTACTGGTGGACATTCAAACATACTACAGGCAGACCTGTGTAAATTACTTGTACCATTGATTTTACAGTAAAATCAATGCTGGTACTAAATACCTTAACAGATGTTTAATAGCTAAGGCAAAATAACTGTAATGTAGATTAGACTTAGACATAATGTAAAATCTGCATGAATATTCATGTTATAATAAGAATTATTAACTTAAATCAAACTTAAACTTTTTCAACCAATACTGTTTAGTCAAACTAAAAAATTCTTTTGAAACCTAAGAAATTCATCTTAGGATTGTACAACTGGTCTTCAAAGTTAGGTCTACACAATTACCATGTCATTGTATTGGGCATGTTTTGATTTTATAAAATAAGATATTTATTTTCTTTAAGGGGGTTCGGAAGGTTGAAAATGGTCAAAATATGGATTTTCCATTTTTTTTGTTTTATTATACTACATACTGTCCTGAACGTTTTGTCGAAAGTTTGAAATAAATCGGACGAACAGAACATGTTTTATTAATTATTTTGTTAGTACATGTCATGCACTCAGACGCGAGATTTCGGTGCTGCGTTATATACAAAAAGAGATATACAGAAAGGATATATATACAATGCGGAGATATACAAAAAGGCCAGAGAATCAAGAAATGCCGCCAAGAGGAAGCTGGAGGAACTTTACGAAGAAGAGGAAGACCCAAATAATCCATCTTATGCCCCTGGTCATTACTAGGACAAAAGGTAAACCTGATTACATAGCCTGATTCAGTAACTGCCTAGTTTCATTGCGATTCCCCGAAAGTTGGATTTTTTTATGCTTATGTAACTTTTTTCAGGAACTAAAAGTGCTAGAAGGCTGAAGTTTTTACCACATGTTATACTTGTATAGATATACAAGTTTATAACATTTAATCAAAATTGGATAAATTATAACTGAGAAAAGAAAATTTTATTCTAAAATTTTCAAAGAAAAAATTACATAATTTTCAAAAAATTATTTTGGCTAAAGTTATTATTATTTTGCTTTCATAAGTTATAAATTTCTATAAATATGTGTCATAAAAACAGGGTAAAAAATCAGGTCAATACAATTAATGGTTCTTGAGAAAAAGGTACATAAAGTAGGCTAAATTAACATGCGTTAGATACAACCTTCCGAACCCCCTTAAACTTTTAATGTCACTGGTAAAGCAGTTTGGATTCAAATTTTTACAATAATTCAAAATATAATTATTAATACCTACACACAGCTGCACCATATAATATTTATCTAGTACACTTACCTGTTTACATTTTATCCCCAAGCAAATTACAGGGAGTAAGCAGTCAATATTAAAAAGGGCTAAGTATGATAAAGGGAATCAAAATAACAACTTGCAAACGCAGTATTCAACTTTATTTTTAATAAACAATAAATGGAACTAAAAACATTAACAAGTTCCCGATGTTAATAATGTTTTTTATATACTTATATACACCACAAACTGTATTAATATCTACGTTGAGGTGTATAATATTAATACAGTTGTGATGTATAATATTAATGCAATATACAGCTTACTGTAAAAAGTTTAAGCTGTAAATTGCAAGTGTTTGTAGAAAGATTAGTTTATAAATGTACATTATTTCTTTTATACATCTTTTATATTAACTAAGTTACAACGTAATGTTTAGCGAAATTTAACTAACATTTATAAATGGCATAACAGTTTATATAAATACAATATTACATATGTCTCCGAAATTTATGGCTGTTAGCCTGATTCTACGTTCTGCCTACCATAGCTCACTTTTGTTTTCTCGTTGACTCTTCCGGCCACGTCCTTTCTTCTTTTATTTTTGTTAAACTTGAAAAGTGTTCACATACCTTTTGCTTGTACAGATCCATATCTTCTTCATATAGAGGACTGTAATATTAGGAAGACTCAGAATAATTATTACAAGGTAACAACCGACGACAAATTCTGGGCTTTGTGCATCTTCTCTGTTTAGTTATTTTTACTTTTGACTTCTCTTCTTACCTTTTAAAAATATTACCTTCATTTTATTTTATTGGAATATATATCTATTACATATAGTGAGGAAGCTTGGAGTTATGTGTTACTAAAGCTGCTGCGCATCGAGCCTGATAAGAGTTTTTCAAACAAAAGTTAATTCTTTTTTCTCCAATCATTTTCGTAATTGTGGCGTTGTAGTGCTCTGCTATGTTACCATCTTCCCATTTCCACCTAGAAGACAAAAACAAGTCAAAATGCACCTACTACTGAGGACGACATCCACAACACTACGCTGATGTACAGAACATACCACAACTCCGACTCTCATGCAATTAAAAAAAACTGAAGGCTAATGCATATGATTCATCATTAGTATGATAATGCATCTATGATTTAAATGAAATATGTTATAAATAAATCAACCCTTCAAAATACTAATCAGAAAATTCAGTATCGTTACGTTTATATAAAAATTTAAAATCCCACAATGCAACCACTGTTTAGTGATCTTATTGTATTAGAGAACTAAACAACAGTAGTCAGTATGTGATCTTCCTCTCCAAACCAACCACTTTCAGTAATCATTAGGAAATTTCTTTGAAATTCCGAGGGATAGAATGATTCAGCATATTATTTTTAATTTACAAGTCATATCCATTTTATGTTTAAATTATATATATGAATATGAAAACCAACATGAAAATTCTAAGATTCGGTTCAAAAAGCAAAAAACTAGATTCTCAAGAAGAACTTGAAATTTATAAACACAATCAAGAAAATCCCAATAATTTAATCAACACCATGTTAACACAAAAAAGAAACCCAATATTCGAAACAATTATACATATAAGAAACAAGTACCAGGAAAGCCGATCTCCAGTCGGGTTAGTGTCTCATCTGTAAAAATTTGGTTTTGTTATTAGTTGTTTGATTTTGTTATAAACACAATAATTATCTCCCATTATGAAAATTATTAAAATATATTTGAAAATTTTTTCTAGAGAATTATTTTATTGATAAATTCTATTGAAAAGGTTGTTAGAATGAATATATACTCGTATATAAATAAAATCACAAAAATTTTTACAAAATAAGTATTATTTATTATTAAGAAACATAAAATATAATATATACAAATATATAAAAAAGTATTCAACACAATTATTATGGAAAAGATTGATTCAATATTAAAGTTTTTCATTTACAAAATTAAAATCTAAAAATGCCAGAAATAAATCATATAAAACACAAGTAAATTGATTTTAATGTTAAAAACTAATGTGCAAATTATCTAATGCTGAATCAAAAGCTTCTAAATTTTCAAGAAAAAAGTCTTCGTCTTGGTACAAATCAGGTTCGATATTATTATATGCGTTATTTAATACTTCAGTCCAGACAACATTTCGTGTATAACCTTGAATTCGACTATTATTTTCTGCTGGTAATAAAATTTTTAGACTGTTTCTTCTCTTAACTCTTGAAAATGCTACGTAAAGCATACCGTGCATGAAAACCGGACTTCTTAAATCAACACCAACATACTCAAATGTTTGGCCTTGAGATTTATGAATTGTCATAGCAAATGCTGGTTTGACTGGAAATTGATGTCTTTGCATTGAGCCTCCCAACTGACTTTTGTTTGATTCAAGAGTTATTCTGGGAATATGTACTTCTTGTCCGGCATGTTCACCAGTTATAGTTTTGCCTTTAATTATATTGTTGCATAACTGGGTAACAGTGAGTCTAACACCATTACAGAGACCTTCCCCAAGATCTAAATTTCTCAAAAGCATAATTATTGTGTTTCTTTTTAATTTTAGCTCATGTGGAGGTAAATCTGCAATTTCAATTGAATTTAGAAATTCAGGAGTAAATTGCAATGTATCTTCGGCTGGATCTTTTACTGAATCATAACTTTTATATTGCTTACTTTCACCCTCCAACTTTTCAATGATTTCAGCATTAATTTTGGCTACGTCCTTATTTAATGGTGCCAAGATTCTCGGTCTTTCATATTTACGTATTGTCTGTTAAGCAAGCAGTTGCCAAAAACTTCGTCAATTATATCACCATTTGAAATCATATCATTTGGAATTTTAATTTCATCCAACTCATTTTTTGGAAGTTCGCCATTCCCAACTTGTAGAAGATAATTAGCAAATTCCAGCTGTTCTGGATCGACACGCATATTTTCTGTTAGTGAAAAAAGTTTAAAATTATGCCATAATGGGCTCTTTTTTATTGACAAATTCACAAGTTCGCTTCGATTAGCTCTTTGTTGAACTGGTAAACACTGTCGAAAGTCTCCTCCTAGAACTATAACTTTTCCTCCAAATGGTAAGTTTGGATTTGCTATACTTCGTAGTAACTCATCTATATTTTGAAGTCCGTATTTAGGAAGCATAGGAGCTTCATCCATTAAAAAAATATCAATTTTTGCAAGCTCCCTAGCCTTAGCTGATCCAGACTTTATATTGGAAACAGATTCTGCAGTTAAAGGTACTTTAAGACCACAAGTTTTATGGGATGTATGACCGTTTGGCAGAAGCATTACTGCGATTCCTGTAAAAGCCATACACTTTACTTTATAATTTTTAGCTGAAAGAACATGATATAAAGTTTTATATATAAATGTTTTTCCAGTTCCTCCTGGCCCGTCAATAAAAAAGCATCTCTGCTGTAAATTATTATCAAGTGTATCTATTATGGAATCAACAACTTCAATTTGGTTGCCACGAAGTTGTCTTCTCATCTCTTCACCAAGTGCAAAAGATTGATCAATATTAATTATGTCATCATTTATTTCATCGTAGCCATCAATATCATCCATATGAAATCTATCTACCCAAAATTGAAAATTTCGACCTTCCGTTGCTTGAGAATTGAGCTTATGAGCAATAATTCTGTAAGCTTTTCGAATAGCTTCATCAACAGAAGTACCATTTTCTCTGGCACGATGAATAAAATCTTCAGCCAAATCTTCTTTAAAAGTATCCCACAGGTTCTTCGGATTTTCAGGAGCACCAAATATTAATATTTGTGTAAAAAGAGTTCTCATTGCTCTTGGCATTTTCGATAATGCTGATTCTCGTAAGCCATCAATCCATTGTTTACCATCGTAAGTTAAACCTCTAGCTAAGCAAGCCTGTTTGTACGAATTACATTTTACACCATTAACCATAAGCAGATCGTCAAAACTCACAGCGTCGTTAACGTGATACAAAAGTAAACGTAAAAAATACAACTCAGGTTGTGCAACAAATGTAACATTATGTATTCTACCAATAACTCGAATATTCCGTTGTCTTTCAACCCATTTACTTTCTTTTCCTTCCCATCGATAAAATTCTGGCATTTGCCAGTAGAAATAAAAACTATTATTTTCTGTATTGTCATTGTTTTCAATACGTTGTTTTTTAGCTTGGTTTGTTCGGAAGTAAGCTTCTAACATAGAACCCTTTCGACCTATATCAAGTAAATCTTCTTGAGCTTGTTCAATATTTTGTACTCGATATTGACCAGGCAAATGGATATTCAGTCGCTGAACACAATGACTTTTTTTTTGTATCTCATTCCCAAATAATCGCCAGCAAGCCTCAGGTGGAGTTATGCATCTACCTTGAATAAATTTATCTGCTTCATTATAATTTATAGTGGTTTGATTTTGGACTACTTTTAAAGCAGCACAATCATGGCCTTTATAAATATATTTGTAAAGATACTTAACAGCCCGAATGCTTCCAACGTATTCAACATTTATGTGGCAGTTGAATTTTTTCAACAAGTATGGATTGTAAGGAGCAACATGGCGATTATCGCGAGTTATTTTTTGACCTTGAGCATCTTTACGATAAATTGCTTCTTCATGAACAAAAAAATCTCTATTATTTTGATCTAATTTAGGATCATACCTTCTTCTATACTTGGGCTTGCCATCGTCGATTAAAGAGGTTGTATCTTGGAATCCCATAGGAAATTTAAACCTACAACTCATTCTACCGTTTTTATTAACCATGCATGATGCTTTTTGATTTTGTTCACCACAAGCTTGATGAATCATCCATTTCTTAACTAATTCTCGTAGTTCTGAATCGTCTTCTACGTCTGGTATTTCTGTTGAAACGAGATCATTTAGTTCTTCAGGATTGTGAATCTTATCTTCTTGCTTTAATATAATTAACAAATGCATGTGAGGCAGCCCTCTTTTTTGAAATTCTACAGTATAAACGTAAGCAGCAACTAGCCCAAAAATTTGACTTTTATCTAAATCCTCAATTAACTCCGCAAATTTTAAATATGCTACCCTAGCAATTATGTCAGGTCTATCTTGAGCTAGTTGTTGCCAGTCACTACCATTTTCATTCATTATCTTTATAGCTTCCTTAATTTCCGGCCAGTCCGGATTACAGGTCATGGTTATAAAGAAGTCAGGAGACCCGAATCTTCTAACCAGTGCCATAGCATCTTCAAAATGCTCAGAATAATATCTAGTAGAGCCAGGAAAAGACGATGGAAGTATAATCTTTTCTCCCAAAACAGCATTATTTTTTTGTGCCATCTCATTAAGATAATTTGTAACAGATGTATAACTGTCTGCAATTATTTTCTTTTGATTCAACTTTATCCATTGAATTCTATCATATTATATTCTAATGTAGGTTTCTACAAGATATTGTTGAAACAAATGTCCACCAAAATGCAAAGCATTAAACTTAAGGTTACGTAAATCATATCCCCTTATGGTTTCGTCCAATGAAATACATTGTGTTAAATGAGGTCGAAAAGCAATTCTATTTCATGCAAGTTCAAGTCTAGTTATGTGACCTCTACTTGGATATCCTTCTCTCAGCAGCATACCCGGTGAAAAACCAAAAGTTCCTTTAAGAAAAAATAGTGGGTATGTTAAGGATTCTGCGTGTTTATCAATATTTTTCATTATTTGCACTGATTTTCCTCGTTGTCTAATAATAAGTGGATTATCTGGAAAACTTTGATCAGCGTTCAAAGTAACGACGGCACATACTTCATTGCTTTGAGGAACATTGTATCTTGTTGGATCAAGTCCCTCTGGGCAAGTGAATAAAAGCCTAACATTTGGTACTGGTATCTGTTGAAAAGCCGCTTCTCGTTCAGCTTGCTCTGCTACTTCTCTCATCATCATATAACCTCGTGCAAAAGGATTTTCAAAACGAATGATTTCCTCTAATAATTCAAATAATGGCACACTAATACCATCATTTAGAGGATGGTTTCCTCGCTCCGTTACAGCTTCCTCTGAATCGAGAAAATACATCTGTCCATAAAGAGGTTTTTCAAAATTACCTTCTGGAGTTTGTGTTGGCTGTGCAGCTGCATTTATTTTATGATATACCTGGCCGTATATCATAAAATATAATATATATTTTATGATATATTATAAATAATATATCATATTATTTATAATACATCATATTATAATACACTGAAGCCCCCATCATTCAGGTGCACAAGGTACCTGTGTACCTTGTGAGGAATTCTAACAATGGGAGGAAAGGACAAAGGACAGGATACAAAATGAGGATATTTGGAGACTGGAGGTGGAACCACTACAGGACATCATTGAGAGGAGAAGGATGAGCTTGTTTTAACAAATTACAAGACTGAAGGAAAGCAGACTGCCAAGAGGAACAAAGAAATAACCAAGAAGTATACATGAATAACATACAGTCCATTCCACACTTACACGTACAGTGGTAATGACCCACCCGCCGACCCATAAACGTACAGTGGTATTGACCCACCCACCCACCCATCACGTACAGAGGTAATACCACTGTACGTGTATGGGTGGACGAGTGGGTCAATACCACTGTATGTGCATGGGTGGGCGGGTGGGTTAATACCACTGTATGTGTATGGATGGGTGGGTCAATACCACTGTATGTGTATGGGCCTTCTAGTACCTACTCTCATAATAAACATAAACGAGGAGGATAGACAAAGACACCAAGGAGCTCATAATGGATATCTGAGAAGTGTATTCTGTGTGATATATATTATGGCAATATAAGTATATATTCCACGGTTATTTATTGTACGGTCATCATCGCACGAATAAGATGCCATTGCATACGATGAGTTTAGATTTTTAATTCTTTGATGAAATTCAGGAGATAAGGGATGTCTATGCGAAAAAAGTCTTGCTAATTCATTTGGAAAATCAGCATGTTGAATATCAATTTTACCCTTCAAACAGCAATCCCAAAATGAGTTATTATTTCTATTACCTACGCGTTCCTCAGGAAAATGTAACGCTCCACAATGCACACACGCAACATTAAATTCTCCTAAACGGTGACAAGCAACGTCACTTTGAACAGCTAACTTGTAAGTAGGCTTCAACGAATTCGCTAACAAACGTCTTTGGCGACGAGCATTCCGACGTCGCTGTTCTTCAAGACGCTGTTCCCTGCAAACATGGGTTTCAGCAGCTCGAATTTCATTTGCACGCATTCTTAAATTTTCTAATCGCTGACTTCTTTGATCAGGAGTTTCTTCATTTCGTTGTTGACTATTTCTCTGACGCATTGCATTTAATCGCTGACTTCTATCTTCAGGAGTTTCCGCATTTCTTTGTTGGCTGTTTCTCTGTCGCATATCATCTAATCGCTGACTTCTTTCTTCAGGAGTTTCCGCATTTCTTTGTTGATTAATTCTCTGACGCATTATATCCGAACGTTGACTCCTTTCTTCAGGAGTTTCTTCATTTCTTCGTTGATTTTCTCTTTCGCGCATATTGCTCAACCGCTGACTTCTTTGCACACAAGTTTCTTGAGAGATTCGTTGAGTGACTCTTGAAAGATAATCACTCAAACGTTGTTGACGCTCTTCTGCTGTTTCATTCAATTTTTTGTTACGTTCCCGATGAATTCTTTTTTCTTCTGATTCTTGACTCTGTGAATCATTCATATCCATAATAACTCCTATCAATCTATCTCTGCAAGCAACTTTCGCTTTACGCATTGGTCTAGCAGTAGCAGGAGTATCATTACTTTCTTGATTAAAAATTGTTGTTTGGACGACATTATTAAATGTTACCCCCGAGGTTGATGGCAAATCGTAATTAAGAAAGTTGCTAGAAGTTTGTAAGGTATTTCCAGAATTATTTGTAGAAGTTGTTTGCAAAGTATTAATACAAGTCATAAGATTTGTTTCATTGTTTGAATCAAGATCTGTATTTTCAATTTCAGCTTCATAGCATGTTTCAGTATCTTGGGATTCATTTAAATTCGGTATTGGTGGCTCATTTTTATTAAAATTAAACTTACGTCGTTTTGGAGGACGTCCGCCTGGCATCTAAGAAAAAGTTAAAATAAACTGAACTGAAGTTATCAATGAACTATTTACAAGGACCATAAATATGTGTTGCGGTGCGTTGAAATTATAATAAAAATGAAATAAAGTTCGAGAATAACTGAATTGTGTATATTAGACATAGGTAAGAAAAATACAATAATATTTGGTTTGTTTACATTTTAACAGATTCAGAAAAACATGTGTTATTTAAAAAAATAAATTAAAATCATAACTCACAGTTGAAATAGTAAATAGTAAACATTAAACAGTGGTATTGACCCACCCGCCTGTCCCCTATATTTTTACTGTGTACTTTTGGAATCGTGAAAACTCATAGAAAATGAGTTTTCTCAAAATTGTCACCAAATCCATTGGATTCCTGAGGTAGAAAACCTTTTATAGACAAAGTACGAAGAAAATCGGTAGAGCCGTTTTTGAAATAAAATGACTGGAAATAGGTACATACATACATACATACAATTCCTTGCTTGTTTTATAGTATAAGATACACACAATAACAACTAACCACCAAATCAAAAATATTTACTAATTTAACATATGTTTCCTTTATGATAATTATTTATTTAATTTTATTTGTTTTGTAAACACATATACACCTATGAAGATGGCATAAATGCTGAAACCGGTAGTGTTAATTTAATAAAAAACTATTTAAGGGTGCTCAGTTATTATTTTTTATCATAACATTATTATATATATATATTTTAATAATTTTCCTTTGTCAATAGTTAATTGAAGAGTTTTTTAATATCTATAACTTAATATAAACAGCTGTATTTAGAAAATCAACTGATTCACACAAGTCTAAATTCTTAGTCTTTCATTATTACTATGGGATACCCCTGCACACTTCGCATGCCCACCCCATCACTCGCTGACTCGGCCTTCGGCTTCAGTCCTTAACTTCTGACTACAAATATTCGTAGTTAAACTGTACCACTATTAATATTAAAATGTTGTACAGTCACTCACTCACAGTACTTGCGTTAACGCCCGACGATATTACTAAGCCTGTTTAAAACACGTTCATTTTATTTGTTTTTAACAGATGAATGCTAAGCAAATAAATAATATAAATGCACTATATCACCTTTCAACCTTAATTAAAATCATTTAGGCCAGTGGAGCTGCACTCTATAGATCAGACGTGAATAAAACCGTGCTTACAACCTTCCCTGTTCTAATATTGGGAAATATCTAACCTCCTCAATATACAAACACTGTTGTTTACATTCCAACAGCTATTAAAACTGTATGGTTATCATTATTTACATTTTAAAAGCTAGTTCATTTATAGAACCTCTTGATTCATTTAAATCTCTTCCAGCATTATTCTTATGGCCGAAAAACGTACTTTGAGGGTTTGCCGTGCCCTTCAGGATAACAATTTTGAATAATTATTGCACAACTACGAACAGAGACCATTTTTTTGACACTTCAACCGTTTAAATTGGTCATGAAATAAGGGAGGAGTTGCGTTGGCAAAAAACAGCTTTTTATATTATATATAAGGATTATTATTCCAACATTACAAATAGTTAATTTTTCAGTTCAGTTCATATTTTTTTTTCATCAAGATTTTAGTTAACAAAAGAGTTATTGTTCAATAAAATTAATGTACAGGCAGTGCAATAAATTACATAAAGAAAAGTCAATCAGTAGTCTAAAGGGCTGTACTTGGATTGGACAGGCTACAAGGTATCTCATTCATATTTTTGATCATATCATCAAGGGTCTTTAGTATTCCGGATTTTCACCTTTTTAACTAGCTTTTTAACAGCTGGTTTAAACTATATTACATTTACATGGGACTACACTAGCGTTCCACAATGGACCATAAAAACAACTGATGATTTGAAACACAAAACTAAACATTGGATGAGGAATCTGTATGAAATCAATGCTGATACTGATAAATCATTACTGCAAAGTTAAATTCCTTTGACAAATTAGAAAAATGGAACTTACCAGCAAGGACATTATCTGTTAATAAAATAAAAACTGCTATTAGGGTAGAAATGCCATTCGGACAGAAAAAATTGCAATTAAGACAGAAAAAATGCCATTTGGGCAGAAAAAAAGTGGTAACTGCTTGGATGAACTATGATAACTACACTAATCATTGAGCAATAATACTAATAATTAGTATAGTTGCGTGGCAGTGTTGATACTAACCATATTAATGATAAATATTTAAATAAACATCAGCTGATAAAAATAACAATTACCGGTATTTAAAAATTCTCCAAGACAACTGTTTGAGTAGCCTAATGTTTTTATAAAAGAGCCTCCTCTTCACTCCTCACCTATATCCAGCTGTCTCTGGCCATGCGCCCAGACTAATTGTTCAAGGTAGAGAGAATGGAGGAGAAAAAAAATCTATCAATTAACACTCTAACCGAAAGATTGGTCTGACAGGCTCCGCAGTAATTTTACTCCACGGTAAAATGATTATAGTGCTTTTGGGAAATTGTATGATATAACTAGCTTTTGTGAAAGGGATGGATTTAAAATAATGAGCAATTAATTCTTTTTGAACAGGATTTGGTAATTAAAAGAATTTGTTTTAAAGCAATTTTTGTAAAGGATATTTATTTGTTGTAAATAAAATATTTGCAGCCAGTTTTGTTAACTTGCTTCAGCTGTGACATAATTATACTCATGTCATATATTATACTACAATTTTGAAAGTCACTATTAGACATATTTGAATTTTACAAAATAAAATAAATCACCAAATGTAAATAACTATAATTAAAATAACTTGCTCCTTAAAACTATGACTATTAGTAAATACTACCTACCGTACTCTACTCCATCAGCCAGCTCAAGTAATATTGAAGACTATCTTGGATTAATGTATGTAATATATAAATGTAGTCTAACATTTATTTAATGTAACACCTAGGGTCTAAACCATGGATAGTGACATTTTGTGCTTACTTAATTATTTACTTTGTTAATTTTCAGTTGTTTTGTTTTTTTTTTTTTTTTTTCATTCAAACAGTATCTTAATGAGTCGTGTTACTGCTCAAGAGTTGAAATCTACTGTATTGGGAATGACAAAACTCAATCCCTAATTATTTTTACATTTATAAAACTACAAATCTATTGCTAAATACATGATCCACTGATCAACTGTTCTGTTAACTGAGGTTGACAAGCCTGTCTGTCTAGGGAGTATGAAAAAGTTCAGCTTCGGTTAGCCACTTAGTGTTCTAACAATGAATACACGTCCATAATCAGCGTAAAGATATGGGGAAATTGTCAGACTAAAGCAGACAAAATGAGCTTGGTGCGACTGCCAATAAGCAGCGCTGGCTGAGATTTTCTCCCATATACCCCTTTCCCAGCCCAATAATACTCCCCACCACTTCTCTCTTATTCTCATTACATTTAATCCTCCCTCTCCCCATTGACCACGCTGCCCTCTGTCAGTCTATGTCTTACTCTAAGCTGCTGCATAACCACCTCAACCCAGCAAAGATTGCAAAATTAGTCTGACTTTTTAACTTTGGCTTTTCACTTGCTACAGATCAGTAATTGTTGATCCGAGCAGATCATTTGTTTGCCTCCCTGATGCCTGTGACGCCTTTTTGTATTGACCTAAAAAGGGAACCAATGTTTGTATAGCTAGCAAGTGTTCACTGACAGAGCTTCCAAGGTGCACAGTGAAATGACCTTTAACAGCTTTTAATTCCCTGTGTAATGGCTGAGTAGCTCTTCAGCAGAGGGCAATGTCCAAGGTTCTGAATCTCCTATTAAGCTAATGGCCATTTCACTTGTTGAATAAAGATCAGCACAGGTATGTATGACAGTGTGAACTGGCTAGTAGAGTTTTTTTTTATTTTAAAAAGTCTCATTCTTGTAGTAACTTATTATAAAGGACTACAAATATGATAAATGTTAAGTGTATAGCCCACAAACTCATCTCTTATCTCAGTTAATCAAATCTTGGCTTATGGACCTTAGTGATGAAGGCTTATGGACCTTAGTGATGAAGGCTTACGGACCTTAGTGTTGAATGAGTAATTAGTCATTTAAGTCCAGAAGAGCTGATTTATAATTCACCCTAATCAAGTACTATTTTATCTCAGTTAACAAGCTAGACAAGTTTAAACAAAATCTTCATTACTTAGAATATGAATTTAGATTTAGAATTTATTGTAAATATCATATTCTTTGTAAGAATTGTCAAAGAGTATTAACCTTTTATACAGGTTTCACATGATATAACTAGTTGGGTTATTTTTAAAAACTGTGTCCCTATAGGTAGTGAACTGGATCAGTGGTCTAAGGTCCTATTGTGGTCAGGTATGCCATTGTATATTATTAGCTCAGCTATTATTCACTTTAGCATGTGCTGGAGAGAGAGAGAGAGAGAGAGAGAGAGAGAGAGAGAGAGAGAGAGAGAGAGAGAGAGAGAGAGAGAGAGAGAGAGAGAGAGAGAGAGAGAGAGAGAGAGAGAGAGAGAGAGAGAGAGAGAGAGAGAGAGAGAGAGAGAGAGAGAGAGAGAGAGAGAGAGAGAGAGAGAGAGAGAGAGAGAGAGAGAGAGAGAGAGAGAGAGAGAGAGAGAGAGAGAGAGAGAGAGAGAGAGAGAGAGAGAGAGAGAGAGAGAGAGAGAGAGAGAGAGAGAGAGAGAGAGAGAGAGAGAGAGAGAGAGAGAGAGAGAGAGAGAGAGAGAGAGAGAGAGAGAGAGAGAGAGAGAGAGAGAGAGAGAGAGAGAGAGAGAGAGAGAGAGAGAGAGAGAGAGAGAGAGAGAGAGAGAGAGAGAGAGAGAGAGAGAGAGAGAGAGAGAGAGAGAGAGAGAGAGAGAGAGAGAGAGAGAGAGAGAGAGAGAGAGAGAGAGAGAGAGAGAGAGAGAGAGAGAGAGAGAGAGAGAGAGAGAGAGAGAGAGAGAGAGAGAGAGAGAGAGAGAGAGAGAGAGAGAGAGAGAGAGAGAGAGAGAGAGAGAGAGAGAGAGAGAGAGAGAGAGAGAGAGAGAGAGAGAGAGAGAGAGAGAGAGAGAGAGAGAGAGAGAGAGAGAGAGAGAGAGAGAGAGAGAGAGAGAGAGAGAGAGAGAGAGAGAGAGAGAGAGAGAGAGAGAGAGAGAGAGAGAGAGAGAGAGAGAGAGAGAGAGAGAGAGAGAGAGAGAGAGAGAGAGAGAGAGAGAGAGAGAGAGAGAGAGAGAGAGAGAGAGAGAGAGAGAGAGAGAGAGAGAGAGAGAGAGAGAGAGAGAGAGAGAGAGAGAGAGAGAGAGAGAGAGAGAGAGAGAGAGAGAGAGAGAGAGAGAGAGAGAGAGAGAGAGAGAGAGAGAGAGAGAGAGAGAGAGAGAGAGAGAGAGAGAGAGAGAGAGAGAGAGAGAGAGAGAGAGAGAGAGAGAGAGAGAGAGAGAGAGAGAGAGAGAGAGAGAGAGAGAGAGAGAGAGAGAGAGAGAGAGAGAGAGAGAGAGAGAGAGAGAGAGAGAGAGAGAGAGAGAGAGAGAGAGAGAGAGAGAGAGAGAGAGAGAGAGAGAGAGAGAGAGAGAGAGAGAGAGAGAGAGAGAGAGAGAGAGAGAGAGAGAGAGAGAGAGAGAGAGAGAGAGAGAGAGAGAGAGAGAGAGAGAGAGAGAGAGAGAGAGAGAGAGAGAGAGAGAGAGAGAGAGAGAGAGAGAGAGAGAGAGAGAGAGAGAGAGAGAGAGAGAGAGAGAGAGAGAGAGAGAGAGAGAGAGAGAGAGAGAGAGAGAGAGAGAGAGAGAGAGAGAGAGAGAGAGAGAGAGAGAGAGAGAGAGAGAGAGAGAGAGAGAGAGAGAGAGAGAGAGAGAGAGAGAGACCACTGGTGCTACATGTGAAAATAAAAAAAAAACAGTTATACGGGACCCATATGAGTGGAAAGTTTTCTTTCTTTAGTCAGTAGTATTAATAATAATTATTTTACTTAATAAACCATAAAGCAAATATCAATATAGCTTTTATTACATTTTACACATTTTCTAACAAAACTATACAATATACGAAAGAATTAAGTAACTATGATTAAATAATAGTTTTGCAATGTTAAAATTAAAAAAATTAGAGCTAATTATTTAACTAAAATTAACATCATCACTAATCACAACAAAAGAGTAAACTGTGTTTAAACTAATTAATATTACCAAAGAATAAAGATCTTAAGGGTCCTTAACCCCAATGAAAATTCCAAAGCATGACAACAATGTATTAAAATTATATTGATGCATTTCTAGTAAATCAAACCCAATTTGGTTGGTCAAGTGGAACAGTATGTACAAGATCCTGATGTATTCCACTGCTAAGCAACTGAATCTCCCCTAGAAAAAAGTTGAAGAGTTAACAATAAAACCGCTAATTAAGAGATCAAGTGTTGAAAATACTTCACAAACTGTGTGTGATAATATTTTTTTGTTCCAGACTTAGTTTACAAAGTATTGACAATGCTATGCACCATGAAACATAAAGTAGATAAATATAGTACTGGTGACTTAATAAATAATAGACTAAACTAAAAAATAGCGGACATTCATCAAGCTTCAATATGCAGAACGATATATCTATCGCATGTCCAAAAGCACTAGATATATCGTTCACATGTACGCTATTTTATCGTTCACATGAACCCAATTTTTACTTCATTGAAAACAATTGGAGCCAGTATCCATGTGTGACACGTCCTTCACAATCTGCACTGCCAATGCCAGGGTGACACTTGACTGATCCGTGACCTGTCTCCATATATACTCGTATATCAATGCAACCTTAAATTACGCTTCATTTTACTGCTAACTGCCAGCTACAGATTGTAATCCGTGTGGATGCAGCCTAAGAAAAACATTTTTATACAATTTAATTGACCTTGAATGAGTATAAAAATTCAGATGAGGAAGACAAAGGTTGTTGGACATTTGCTATCATTACGTGAAAATTACCAATCACGACGTTTCGATTTGGTAAAACCCAAACCTTTTTCAAGTGCTAAAAACTAAATTACATCTACACTATCTACAACCATCTACATCTAAATTATCTACAACTATCTACATCTATGTAGATAAGTTTATTAGCTTAAGAACGTAGTTTATAACATGTTTGTGTAGTTGTAATTTAGTTTTTAGCACTTGAAAAAGGTTTGGGTTTTACCAAATCGAAACGTTGTGATTGGTAATTTTCACGTAATGATGGTTTAATTGTTTAAGCTAATAAACTATGTAGATAAGTTTATTAGCTTAAGAACATAGTTTTATAACATGTTTGTGTAGATGTAATTTAGTTTTTAGCACTTGAAAAAGGTTTGGGTTTTACCAAATTGAAACGTTGTGAATGGTAATTTTCATGTAATGATGGCAAATGTCCAACAACCTTTGTCTTCCTCATCTGATATTCCATCATTAACAAATTTCAAAAACAAAGGCAATAATATATCGGAAATATGTGTTGATATATCGATATATTAGTCTCGATATTTTCTTCCGATAATATCGGACATATCGATATTTTGATCTGATAAATTGAATCACTAAATATTGACGTTATTCTCTCTACTCAAAATCATCATGATTAAAAAAAAAATATTCAAGTTGCCTCTTATGTGTATAAAACATGCATTTATATAATAATCTATAAATTTTAGAGTTAAACACACTAAAATGTAGTTTATTGTAGGGTGGAACATGTAAATGAAGCTGTGTGCGAGTAGGCAACACTGACTCTAAGATGCCTAGCTGGTTGCCTTACAAATCGTTATTACATTATTCTTTTATAATTAACGTAATAATTAAAGTTAAAGTAATTATTATATTTTGAATTTTTTTCTTTCAACCACACAGACCACAACTTGTTTCGTGTAGTTAAATGGATTTAATTTTTACTTTCAGTAGGCTATTCTAAATAGTAACAGAAACCATGAGTGTATTTTTGGTAATGACTTAAGAGTTAGTGCATAGTTTTAAAGAGATAAATCATTTCAATTCGATATATTGGTTACCCGATATATCGATATTTTTCTTCAAATATTATCGTTAGATCAATATTTGGTTTGCGATATATCAATATGTTGAAAATATTTGCATCCCTACTGTTAAGAGTTTTACTTAAGTATTTAGAATAGTAACGGTTTTATTTTTATTGCTACTTTGCAGTTTTTTTGTTTGTTTTTTAAGTTGTAGCTTTCTTTGAAAACTAATGTATTCTCCAGCAACAAATAGAATTTTATTGGACTAATGATGTCCAAAACTCATTTTCAGATAATACTACCATTTCACAAACTCGAACATCACATAGTCCACATTAGTTCAGGTTTGCAAGACACTACTGTATTGTTTTTTTTCTGCTGGCTACTGTATTTGTGTTATGGAATAGGCGATAGGCTTTATTCTCGGTCCTCTTAATACCAACATGGCTTCCACTCAATGGTTGCCATCAGCGTAGATACTACTACAGAAGTCTGGGATGTCCGTATTGGGTGGTAATCAGAGTCCAGATGTTGTGTAGGGAAGAGGACCGAGTATCAGGCTTATCAATTAGCTGATAATTAGACCAATCTATATGTAGTATGGATTCCACGTGAAACTGTAGGTCTCTATGCTGCCATGGCTATTGGGCTACTAATAAATGGTCCTTTCAGAGCTATAAGTCATACTCAGTTAGCAACAAGACTACACAGAACATCCATTATCTTCCTACACTCAACAGTGATGGGAGATAATGTACAGGACAACAGCTTGATCATATTTGTCTTAGAATATGCACCAGCTGTAAGGACATTTCAAATCTAGATATGATACCGTACCTTATTACATGTGAGTTTTATTAAAGATTTGCAAAAAATAAGTGATTCTGTAAAGTGTAACCTGTACATTTATGTTACATACTTATACAAAGTAAAAGTGCAACGTAAGATATATATATAATGTACATAATTTGCTTTTACTATATTGTACTTATTAGTGAATTATTAAATATTTGATATGTTTTTTATTTAAATTTTTGTATACTCTCCCTTTATAATTTTTGTTATTTCAAATACATTTGTTATTTTTGTATTTGTAATTTTTAATTTCTAAACCTCATATTCTCTTCGATATCGGATGCTCAAGTGACTCATTCTTTGGACCCGCTACTTGAAAATGTCCACCTAATACATCACATTATTGCCTTGGACGTGGTAATTCATGTTGACACTATATCTTAAAGTAATAAAGAGAATCAAATGGTGATGAAACCACTACTGAGCCAAAAAATGTGCCACATCTTTGCAAGGCATTTTTCATCAGTCTTTTCTGGATATTCAAGAACTCCTCCACAATACGATTACGAAAGCCCCAATGTAATTGCAAGTTGCATCTTTACAGAAAATTAAGTTCTTAAGTAGCTTAAAGAACTGGACACTTCCAAGAGTTGTGGGTCTGATTCTATTCTTCCCTCTTTCCTTAAGCCTTGTCTAAGCCTGGCTGGGCCTATGCATAATCTATTTAATATATCTGTGAGGCAGGGGAATTTCCCTGACATCCTTAAAACCAGTTTTATTTATTTATTTATTTATTTATTGAACCAACGGCAATGCCTTTTCAAACAAAGATTAACAAACATGCAGAAATAACTGTTATACACTAACAATTTTATGAAAAAACAAAATGACTATAAAAAATATCAAACAATAGCAAACTAACATGGTAAAGTAAATAAATAGTAACAACGAACATGAAATAAATTAAACTAATATAAACTTTCAAAATTCAACAATGAAAAGACTAAAGCTAACTAGACTAAACAAATGATAACAATAAACCAATACTGAAAGCAAATAACAAAATAACTAGCGTTATAATGAATGTGTGTAAGTGTAATGTAATCGGATGAAGTGTGTGGGTGTGTTTGTGTGTGTGTGTGTGTGTGTGTGTGTGTGTGTGTGTGTGTGTGTGTGTGTGTGTGTGTGTGTGTGTGTGTGTGTGTGTGTGTGTGTGTGTGTGTGTGTGTGTGTGTGTGTGTGTGTGTGTGTGTGTGTGTGTGTGTGTGTGTGTGTGTGTGTGTGTGTGTGTGTGTGTGTGTGTGTGTGTGTGTGTGTGTGTGTGTGTGTGTGTGTGTGTGTGTGTGTGTGTGTGTGTGTGTGTGTGTGTGTGTGTGTGTGTGTGTGTGTGTGTGTGTGTGTGTGTGTGTGTGTGTGTGTGTGTGTGTGTGTGTGTGTGTGTGTGTGTGTGTGTGTGTGTGTGTGTGTGTGTGTGTGTGTGTGTGTGTGTGTGTGTGTGTGTGTGTGTGTGTGTGTGTGTGTGTGTGTGTGTGTGTGTGTGTGTGTGTGTGTGTGTGTGTGTGTGTGTGTGTGTGTGTGTGTGTGTGTGTGTGTGTGTGTGTGTGTGTGTGTGTGTGTGTGTGTGTGTGTGTGTGTGTGTGTGTGTGTGTGTGTGTGTGTGTGTGTGTGTGTGTGTGTGTGTGTGTGTGTGTGTGTGTGTGTGTGTGTGTGTGTGTGTGTGTGTGTGTGTGTGTGTGTGTGTGTGTGTGTGTGTGTGTGTGTGTGTGTGTGTGTGTGTGTGTGTGTGTGTGTGTGTGTGTGTGTGTGTGTGTGTGTGTGTGTGTGTGTGTGTGTGTGTGTGTGTGTGTGTGTGTGTGTGTGTGTGTGTGTGTGTGTGTGTGTGTGTGTGTGTGTGTGTGTGTGTGTGTGTGTGTGTGTGTGTGTGTGTGTGTGTGTGTGTGTGTGTGTGTGTGTGTGTGTGTGTGTGTGTGTGTGTGTGTGTGTGTGTGTGTGTGTGTGTGTGTGTGTGTGTGTGTGTGTGTGTGTGTGTGTGTGTGTGTGTGTGTGTGTGTGTGTGTGTGTGTGTGTGTGTGTGTGTGTGTGTGTGTGTGTGTGTGTGTGTGTGTGTGTGTGTGTGTGTGTGTGTGTGTGTGTGTGTGTGTGTGTGTGTGTGTGTGTGTGTGTGTGTGTGTGTGTGTGTGTGTGTGTGTGTGTGTGTGTGTGTGTGTGTGTGTGTGTGTGTGTGTGTGTGTGTGTGTGTGTGTGTGTGTGTGTGTGTGTGTGTGTGTGTGTGTGTGTGTGTGTGTGTGTGTGTGTGTGTGTGTGTGTGTGTGTGTGTGTGTGTGTGTGTGTGTGTGTGTGTGTGTGTGTGTGTGTGTGTGTGTGTGTGTGTGTGTGTGTGTGTGTGTGTGTGTGTGTGTGTGTGTGTGTGTGTGTGTGTGTGTGTGTGTGTGTGTGTGTGTGTGTGTGTGTGTGTGTGTGTGTGTGTGTGTGTGTGTGTGTGTGTGTGTGTGTGTGTGTGTGTGTGTGTGTGTGTGTGTGTGTGTGTGTGTGTGTGTGTGTGTGTGTGTGTGTGTGTGTGTGTGTGTGTGTGTGTGTGTGTGTGTGTGTGTGTGTGTGTGTGTGTGTGTGTGTGTGTGTGTGTGTGTGTGTGTGTGTGTGTGTGTGTGTGTGTGTGTGTGTGTGTGTGTGTGTGTGTGTGTGTGTGTGTGTGTGTGTGTGTGTGTGTGTGTGTGTGTGTGTGTGTGTGTGTGTGTGTGTGTGTGTGTGTGTGTGTGTGTGTGTGTGTGTGTGTGTGTGTGTGTGTGTGTGTGTGTGTGTGTGTGTGTGTGTGTGTGTGTGTGTGTGTGTGTGTGTGTGTGTGTGTGTGTGTGTGTGTGTGTGTGTGTGTGTGTGTGTGTGTGTGTGTGTGTGTGTGTGTGTGTGTGTGTGTGTGTGTGTGTGTGTGTGTGTGTGTGTGTGTGTGTGTGTGTGTGTGTGTGTGTGTGTGTGTGTGTGTGTGTGTGTGTGTGTGTGTGTGTGTGTGTGTGTGTGTGTGTGTGTGTGTGTGTGTGTGTGTGTGTGTGTGTGTGTGTGTGTATGTGTGTAAAAGTTGGCAGGGTGTGAGTATTTATAGGTGAGTGGAAGGAGGGTAGAAGGTTAGGAAGGAGCGAGGTGAAAAAGGTTTACAGACAAGATAAGTCCATCATTTTTAGCTTCTTCTTGAATGCATGGATGCTGTCAAAGTGGAAGTCAACCTGACCAGAGACAGCATTTCCGATGCTCATTAGGCGAGGGAGTGGACTGTTCGTCAGATAGTTTCTGCTGTTTTGTCATCTCTATACATAAATCTGGATCCAGAAACTACTCTAAGAACTACCGACCAATAGTAATTCTACTTGTGCTTGCTAAAGTGTATGAAAAATATATCCTGTCTAAAATATGTCCACTGCTATATTCCCTTATCAATTCTTACCAACACGGCTTTGTTCCAAACAAGTCTACATTGACTAACTTTGTATTATACGAATCATATATCATAGACGCTTTTAAAGAAGGAGCTCAAGTCGATGCAATATATCTAGATTTTTCTTAAGCTTTTGATACAGTAAGTCATCAACATCTTCTTGCTAAGCTTGAAGCTTATGGCATTAAAGGCTCTCTCTTGGTTTGGTTCGGGAGCTACCTGAAAGGAAGAGAACTAATAGTCCGTTTTGCCAATACACATTCTTCTAAGTTTCATGTCTCATCAGGCAATCAAAGTGCCATGCCTTCTGTTTGCCGATGACACAAAGCTTTTTTATGAGATCAGATGTATTACTGACGTGTTGCTTCTACAGCAGATTCTTGGTGCTGTGGTTGCATGGTATTATGACAATTGTGTCACTCAATAGTGACAAATACTTTTATTTGACCTTTCACAGAGTACGTACTTTGATTAATACAGGGTGGGACAGAATGGACTCCCTGATTTGACAGGCTAATTGTAAAAAAACCATCCAAGATAATTAAAAAAGCTTTTTATTTCTGAAAACTACATATTATGCCATTTCATTTTCATTATGTTTTGAAAATGATATCGTCCAGGTGACGACCTTGACGAGCGATGCACATGTTAAGTCGTTCAAAATAGTTTTCAAAAACTCTGCCCAGCATAGCTGGCGTTATTCCAGCGATGACATCAGCAATTGCTTCCTTAAGGGCTTCCAAGGTCCTTGGTCGAACTTTAAAAACCTCAGATTTGAGGTGACCCCAAAGAAAATAATCACATGGGCTCAAATCTGGGGAACGAGGGGGCCATGGAACATCCCCTCGCAACGAGATCAGGCGGCCGGGAAACTGTTCTTGCAGGATTTGGCGTGAACGACGGGCGGTATGAGTCATGGCACCATCCTGTTGAAACCAAAAGGCTTCCATATCATTTTCCTCACCATACTCTTCAATTTTGGGAAATAAAAAGTTCTCCAACATCTCACAATAGCGCACAGAGTTCACAGTAACAGTTGCACCTTCATATTCAAAAAAGTATGGGCCAATAAAGCCCATGGAGGACACAGCGCACCAAACTGTCACTTTTGGTGAATGAAGAGGTCTTTGGTGAAGAGTGTGTGGGTTTTCAGCTGCCCAGTACCGAAAGTTTTGCTTATTTACTGAGCCGGAGAGGTGAAAATGGGCTTCATCGCTAGACCAAAGAATAGTGCCGGCTTGCAAAGAGGCTAACATTGCATTGCAAGCATCTGTACGTTTCACCCAGTCTTCTGGGCCCAACTCTTGAACAACCATCATCTTATAGGGGTGTAAGTGAAGGTCAGAGTGTAAAATTCGCCTTACCGTTCTGGGCGATATCCCAAGAGCAGCAGCATGTTTCCGCGCAGAGCGCGATGGGGATTGTTCAATAGACGCTCTCACTGCCACAATGTTTTCCGGGGTCCTCACACTTTTTGGTCGCCCGCCTGGTTTTCTAGGAAGTGCAGATCCTGTTGTCCGTACACTTGCAATTCATTTCCTTATGGTTTTAGCATCAGGAACACTGTCATGACGAGTCAAACCAAACCGCCTACGTAATGCCCTCTGCGTCATCACTACACTATCGTTGTTTTTAAAAAACGTTTCTACGACAAAACCACGATGCTCGCCAGTCCACTGCATGGTGACAACTAAAATGGCGTCTTCTCCCCCACCAAACGCCACTACTCCCACTCCGCTAACTGACCTGCGCGCTCTTCGGTGACTGATTCAAACTAGGGAGTCCATTCTGCCCCACCCTGGTTGTACTAACTACAATTTAAGAGGTCAGGATCTCCCAAGAAGGATGGAGGCAAGGGATCTTGGAGTTCTTCTGTAGACATCTCTTGACCATTGACCACATCTCAGCTATCTTAGCAAGAGCTAACAGTTGCCTGGGGATGATTTCCAGGTCATCCAGATTCTTATCAAAGTCCACCTACTTAATGTTGCTATATTGTGCATATGTAAGGCCTATTTTAGAATATGCCTCTGTAACTTGTATATATGATACTTCCATATAAGAAGAAGAATGTACCATATATACAAGGTGTCCAGAACAGATTCCTCCGACTGGTCGGTGTCAGACTTGGTTATAACTATAGGACTGTTCCAATGGATATGTAGCCTCACAACTGCTGCTAGACTCCCTAGTGATTAGGCGTGAAATACAAGATGTACTCTTCTTCTTTAAGCTAGTCAATGAACTAATTGATTGCCCTGCATTGCTGGAGAGGGTCACCTTTCGAGTCCCTAGGGGTACTAGATCATTGGAACTCTTTGGAAGACTGCACCACGCAACCAACTACGAGAGAAAAAGCATTTTAGTTAGCATCCAGTACCTAGGAAGTATTGTCTGCCCAGGAACTGACTTTTTTAACTGTAGTCTACCAGCATTCAAAAGAGCTGCCAAGTTACTTTTGGCTCAATGATTGGAACATGTGACAGAATTTGTTTAACTATTATTTATAGTCATTGTGCATATTCACCTTTCGATCAGCCATATATTTACAGTCATTGTGCATATTCACCTTTCGATCAGCCATATATTTACAGTCATTGTGCATATTCACCTTTCGATCAGCCGTATATTTACAGTCATTGTGCATATTCACCTTTCGATCAGCCATATATTTACAGTCATTGTGCATATTCACCTTTCGATCAGCCATATATTTACAGTCATTGTGCATATTCACCTTTCGATCAGCCATATATTTCTTTGCTTTGGTAATGAAATGTATTTTTTAATAACATTATTGTAATTATTTTGCAAAAATGGAATGTCTGTTGAAATAAAATAAAAGAAAATACGATTTACAGAATTGCTGAACTGATTTGCTGTACTTATTTCGAAACCACATATTCGCCCAAATCATAAGTACAGTATCATCATCGTAAGAATAAATAGGTAAAAGAAATAAATCAATAATCAGCCTTGGTTTGTAGCAATGACTACATTCGCTCATGTATTCATTTACACACTCATTCGAAATCCATATTCAACCAAATCTTAACAATCGACACCTTATTATTTAATAAATCTACTTAATCTATGTACCTTTAGAATGACAGAAAGGTAAAGATACTTATTTTTAATTGTACAAGATTCTTAAAATTTACAATCATAGGATACAAATACATATTATATTTTAATAAATTGAAAAGGTTATTGACCATCTTGTTCTTTATCAAAAAGCCTGTGTTTTGCAGTTGAATATTACTTCACTTGAAAATATTTCATGCTTACATTTTGTAAGAAAGAAGATGATTCAAATTCTGCTGATTTCCGGTCATGATGTCTCGTCGGTTACTTATGACTTGTAGAATCAGTAATAATTCATCCATATCTCCATATGCTCAACAACAAGGTAACGACAGATTTTTCTCTTTCAATTTAAAAGTTGTTTCTTTCATAAGTACAATTTTGTGGAAAGTTCTAATCATAGTATACTGAATTCTTCTATAATATAAAAAATTTATAATAAAAGTTACAATAAAAACATATTTAGGCATTTACAAACTGTTTTGTTTTATGACAATCAAACATACAAGTAACTTATAACAAAGTAATATTTCTTAAAAGGGACAATATTTAAGAAACATATGTTAGCAGTTTTTTAATATTTATCATTGTAAAGTATTACTTTTATAAGGGAGGATCCCCCTATGTAGTGATAGTAAAAATAATAAATTATAATGTTTTATTTATTTTTAAGAAAATGTTGTGTACTAATTGCCAAGAAGTGTTCTACATGTGTTGTAATACATTGGTATACAATATATTTTAACAAAAAATGTTTTGTTATTTGTATGCTATGAATTGCCTAAATATGATCTACCAGGATAGGAATTTTTAAGTGCTTCAGACAGTGTTAACAACAATTTATTTAAGTGAGCAGTTTTCATGTAAGTTTTGAATTGTTACATAGATTTAACCATAAGATAAGATTATAAAGAGATTATACATAAGATTATAAACGTTAAATTCATCATAATTCTTCACTGTAATTTAAAATAACGAATGCTGAACTGCTTCATTACAAATTTAATGTAGTAAGCAAACCATATATTATGTGAAAAGCTATTTATTATCAGTTTCAAAATTAACAGAAAATACTGTTGTTCAATTGAAAAATAGTAAAGCTGTTGTAATTTAGACATATTTTGAATCCCTATTCCACTTTCTAGCATTTGAATAACCAATTTTTAAGGATCAGCATCAATATAATATGAAAAGCTAAGCACCAAAACATTTTGAATGTGCATTATACAGTCTCTACTGACACCATTAAATTTACCTGTTTGTTGTACTCACAAAAAGGAACAAAAAAGTCCATATTAACCTGTGTCCGATTCTCAACCGTTTGGCTGTAAGGGCTCATATTGTGTGTTTTTAAAATTACTTGACATTAACTCAGTGATTGAGCTACAAAAACCAAAGCAAAACACCTACCAGATTAATAAGAATATTAACACCATTGAAAAGATCGTTAAATTCTTTATAAATGTCAATTATTTTGCAAGCAAACGTAAATAAAAACTAGATTACCTAGAGGAAGTTTATTAAATTATGCAACATGTATTTTTCTCCAATTGTTTAAGACTCCATATCAGCACATAAATGTAGTCTAATTTAATGTAAAGTAAAGTAGAAAACTTTTCTCACTAATAAGCTTGGAATAGATGTATACTTTAATTGGGTTGAATATCATGAAACCAAAAATAACACCTAAAATATTTCATAAAACATGGTTCATTCGGTTGTACTTAACAAACAAATTGTCACTCTTTACGAAATAAAAACCCTAATAACTGTAATATTTAGATAATCATGCTTTATTATAACAAAAACTACTTTAATAAGTGTTCAATATGTCCACCATTTTCCCTTATACAGGTACGGACTCGGTTCCTCAACTCCCTTACACTTGCCTTTAGATTGATTTCATTTCTAAGGCGTCTAACTGCCCTCACGATTCGATGTCTCAATTCTTCGGCTGTTTGTACTGGACTTCTGTACACTTCTTACTTCAAAGAACCCCAGACGTAGTAATCAATAGGGTTGAGGTCAGGGGACCGTGGTGGCCAAGCAACAGCACATGTTGAAGCGTGGTGGTGCTCCATCTGCCTGGTAAATAATGCGCCGACGCAATTCCAACGGTAAGTCTTCGAGAAGGTCTGGTAGGATATTATTTAGAAATTGAAGGTATTGAATTCCAGTTAATGATGTAGGGTGATCAAGGTAGGGACCTATCAGCTTGTCCCCTATCAGTCCAACCCACACGTTTAACTTAAACCTAGTTTGGCTCCATGATTCACGACAAAGATGTGGGTTTTCAGTGTCATATAAGTGTTCATTGTAGTAGTTAAAAACACCGTCTTGTGTAAATGTAGATTCGTCTATCCACAAGATTGTTTTAAGGAAATCTGCATTATCGTGTTGTAAAGCCCATTGACAAAATTGACGTCTCAGAGGAGGGTCTCTGGGTTCAATTGTATGGACACGAGTAAAGTGGTATGGGTGTATTTGATTTTTACGCAAGAGTCTAGACACAAAAGACTGGCTTACTACACATTCAGTAGCAATTCTTCTTGTACTTGTGTTGGATCTCTTTTGACTTGTGCGAGTACAGCTTCCTCTAACCCAACATCTTGTATGATGTTACCAGCCAAGCGGTCATTGACAGGAAATCTACCAGTTTCACGCAGAAAATTATGAACCCTTACAAATGTTCTTACATCAGGAATTCTTCTCTCTGGAAATCAACGAATGTATTCTCTATGACACAATAGAACAAATGCTAATACCCTCACTAATTTTAAGCTAACTATGCTTAAGTATAAAAATAAAAGTAAAAATAAATATTTCCAAATTGTCCAAACAAGATGATTTGTGTTTTCACAGACTAATATGAGTAACTATTGTTCAAAATGGGGTAATATTTACAATAGCTGATTTCAGGTACAGAATAATAATAAAAGAGTAACAGCGGATTTCAAATAATAGTAGGCGGGCTGCCAGGTGGACGGTCTCCGAAAACAGTAGGGCAATTAATTGTCTCAAACATGGCGTCTAGTGGTTCACAATATTGCCACTAGGGTGCAGTATATATCCAAGTTGAGATGATTAATTATCTCATAATGGCTGTATAATCAACTAAAACTATCTATATTGTTCTCACAATCTCACAAATAATAAGATCTTGTAAATACATTAATATTTCAGTTTTTCCAAATTTCTAACACTGTTATTTTCTGATGTCATTACAACCAACTAAACTTCATCGTCTGTAATTAATTATCCAGGTTGACTAATTCAACCCACCCTCCCACCCATACACGTAATGTGGTAATGACCCACCTATACACGTACTGTGGTAATGACCCACCCATACACGTACTGTGGTAATTACCCACCCACCCACCCACCCATACACGTACTGTGGTAATGACCCACCCATACACGTACTGTGGTAATTACCCTCCCACCCACCCATACACGTACTGTGATAATTACCCACCCGCCCACCCATACACGTACTGTGGTAATGACCCACCCGCCCCACCCCTACACATACAGTGTTACTGACCCACCCGTCCAACCCTACACATACAGTGGTACCAATGACTACAGATAGAATTCTATCTGTAGTCATTGGTGGTACTAACCCACCCACCCCACCCCTACATGTACAGTGACTGACCCACCCGCCCCACCCCTACACATACAGTGTTACTGACCCACCCGTCCAACCCTACACATACAGTGGTACTCCTTACAATACCAAAGTAAGGAGTCAACTAGAGGGTACTTGTTCGAGAGGTCACCGCCGAGACTCACCCGTAATATATGAAGTAGAAAAAAAAGGAAACGTAGTTTTTTGTTGTTGTAATATTGTGTGTCTCGGTATCTATATTTATAAAAGAGGATGTTTGTATATATATATATATATATATATATATATATATATATATATATATATATATATATATATATATATATGTTTGAAGTTTATGCGCTGCCAAACCATCCAACCGATCGCCATGAAACTTTAGGATGTTGTTCTGTATACTCCCGAGATGGTTTCTGTGAAGTTTGATGCAGATCCGTCCACAGGGTCCCGCCCCACGGGTTCCTAAAGATCCCATGTTATTCAAATGGAGAATCTGAATTGTTTACAAAAAACATATGACTGTGTGGTTTAATGTAGTTTCACATGCCATAAGCAGATTGAAGTTCTCACAACAACAGTACTGTATATGTTTTGATTTATTGTAGTTCTACATTTCACCTTGAGAGTGTAGCACACACTACAAAAAACCTTTACATTTATACACCAAATAAGAAGACCAAAAATATTGTTTGCCCTCTTGCACTCAATAATGGTTTTTTTCTATAGTTCTTTTTATTGCTTTATTTTGGTATGTCAATGAAAAATGAAAGGCGAGACAACGTCCGCCGGGTTCAGCTAGTTACAACTAAAACTTGATTTGGAAATAAATTTGTATTGTTTTGATTTGTTTCATCATTATTACTCTTTAATCTATTCAACTTCTTCTCGAGTTTATTAAAATTTTTCTATTTTATTTATATTCAATACTTTGTAGTAAGTTTTCATAATGTTCTTCAATATCCACTATATCTACACCATATATAGGTGTAGATAGTGGACACCTATATATGGTGCGTATATAATCAAGGGTTTAAGTTACAGTAATTTCGCCTTAAACAGTCTAACAAATTTTACGGTATTTAATACAAATATAAAGGTCTGCCTGTAGTGTCCACCAGTAGCGCAGTTGTCTCTAACATGGCGTCTAGTGGTTTGCAATGTTGCTACTAGGGTGCAGTATATATCCAAGTTGAGATGATTATTTATCTACTAATGGCTGTATAATAAACTAAAACTATCTAAAACTTCCTTTTACGTTTTCAATAAAATAAAATAAAAACACATTGTCTTCTCTTGATTCGATAAAAATGTTGTAACACAACAAATTTATGCTATTGAAAAGAAAAATACTTACGACTCTCGGCTATTTTATTTATTCTTATAATTATATAATCAGGGGCACATGATCAGGAATTCGCTCGACGATATACTCTACACTGCATATCAAATATTAATTTTTGACTGCCGATCAGTGTAGTGATAACCTTCATTCACTGAAAGGCTCTTTCCATGCTTCTTGATTAGAGTTATTAAAAAAGATTTTATTTGGCATGAAATATTGAACATGTACCTAAACTATTGTACAGATAATTTAAATCTATGCAGATTGCAGAATATACAAAAAAAATATATTTCTAAGTTAGATAGAATTTACCACACAAGCATTGTAGACAGGTAAATTTTACAGCATACTAAATTTATTGATTATTATTGGTAATAGGCTACACACAATTATAAACTGAAGAAATATACGTTAGACATATATTTTATCAAATTGATATATTGCTAAATAAATAAAAACAGGTAGTTTACTTTTAAAATATAGTTTTTTATTGTTTACAATAGACTTTTTTTATTGCTTATCTATTAAACACATCTGACAGAATATCAGTTTGATAGAACTGTTAATTAATATAACATTAATTAATTATAAGCATTAGTCTCAAAATAAATCAAAAGCAAGAAAGACGGCAAGAAAGCAAACTAATTTCCAGCTCAGTCGTTCTCGTTCAGTCAGTACAGTTAAGAACAGTGACATAGGCAGTTTACTTGAGAAGAGCCGGAGTGGGTGAGCTGATGACGTAATAAATCACTGTACTGAGCGGTTTGGTTTGGACCCGTGATCACAGGTCGACCTGTGATTCTAAAATCACGGTGATCAAATCACAGGTCGTGATTTCTGGCCCATCACTAAACCCAATGTTATCCTTATGGACAAATCTTAAAAGTACCCTTTAATAGTATATTTCATAACAAGAGTGGAAAGTGGGGTTTTGCATGTTCGAGACCATATGTTTGAAGTGCGAGACTTGTCGAGCACTTCATTTGGTCGAGAACATACAAAACACTTTCACTCGAGTTTTGAACGATACTTTTCACTACACTACGGAATAAAAACAGGTGTTGTTGACTATGGAAAATTTTCGGTTGTAAACAATTTTACTTTCGGTAGTAAACAATAGACAGCTGTTGAAAATATGATGTTTCGCAGGTTGTAAACACATAACGAAAACAGCTAAACTCATATTAGTGTAGTGAAAAAGTATTTTATAAAGATGAAAATAATTTAGTTTTCCTATTTAACATACAACAATCATTTGTACCGAATTTCAGCTCTGTAGGATTACTGGAAGTGGGAGAATTAGTGATTAGTGAGTGAGGGCTTTCTCTTTTATAGATAGAGACTCGCTTCGCTCGTTGGGGGCTTCACCGCCAAACCACCTTTCTGTGTAAACATCAATGTCTAGTCAGTCACGGGTGCTTTCCACTATGATAACGAGTGGCTACCAAAGCTGATTAACTGGAGCTCTCCAAGTTGATCACAGATTACACAAGATTATTTTGGTGGTTACCAAAGTGGATCACGGGGGACTATAAAAGATCATAATGGGGGGGGGGGCAACCTAAGTGGTTGATGGCCGGTTAACCTAATCAATGATGGGTGTTACCCAAGATGATCACGGATGATTAACCAAGTTGATCACAGGGGGTTCCCAACAGGATCGCGGGAGATAAGCAAGCTGGTCATGACGGATGCCAATGTTGATCACAGAGTTTAACCAAGGTCATCACCGGGGGTTGCTTAAGTCGATGACTGTGTGCCACTGAAGATGATCACAGGGGCTGGTAAACGTAGAGTTCAACGTAAATAGTGTAAAAGGTTTTAAGTATCCAGCCTATTTTAATCATGCTGAAATATGTAGTTACAGGGCTGGATTTAGGATTTTGACGTCCCTAGGCCCAATAATTTTGTCCACCTAGTCTGGTTAAAGTTAATTTCCTAAAAACCTTTACTAAAAAATATATCAGACCTACTTGTTAATTGCTAAAACACCACTCAACGATGTCATTTTATCATTGAAAGTTTTTTGAGGAATTTACTTGGTTCTGGGCTTAACAAAATACCGTTAATGTATTAACAACAGATTGGGTAATAACTTTGGTTTTGTTCAATTTAGTCATTTAGGAAAAGACTGTAATAAACGAGGGGGCTACCTAAGTTAATCACGTGGCGCTAGCCAAGTTGACTATGGAGGCTACCCAAGATGATTACGGGTGATTACCCACGTTGATCACAGGGGTCTACCCAAGATGATCATAAGTGATTAGCTGGTCAACAGAGTGGTAAACGTAAATAGTTTGCAAGGTTTTAAGTTTCCTTGTTACTTTTTTAAATGTTGGATTACTCGACGGATCACAAAGGTAAATAACCTACTATATAGTGTAAATAGTTTGCAAGGTTTTAAGTTTCCAGCTGATTTTAATCATGCTTAAATGGGAGGATATATTCAAAAAATCAATTTTTTTACAAAAATCTCAACTTAACCAACTGTTTATGAGGAAAGTGTTGTATAAACAGCATAGAAGTATACAAACATTCTAGTAGTAAACGTTATTGTGAATTAAACAACGTCATTTGATGTCTTCTAAACGAAATATTGCAGCTACAGAAAAACAAATACCTCAACAGTACACGAAAGAAAGTTTTTGTTTGCTTTGAAAGGTGAAATGTAAAATATAAAAAGAGTTAAATAGTTTGTAAGTTTTATACTTTCCAACTTATTTTATTCATACTTAAATAGTAGGAACTATTCTATGAAATTACGTGTTTTTGACAAATCTCAACTTTACCGACTATTTGTAAGGAAATGGTAGAATATACCACAAAACGTATATTCAACTTTTTGTACACAATTAAACTGTCAATATAAATATTTCATTTGATGTTATCTTAACTAAATATTAGAGCTTCAGTAAAACAAAAACCTCAGCTGTGCAAACAGGTAAGCGCTTACTCGTCAGCCATTTTAATTTTGTCTAGCTTATGAAATTGCCAAATAAAATTTTATATCATTTTTGCTAACAGAAAAATGAAGGTAAATATTATGTAGAGTTTTAAGTGTATGGCTTTTTTAAAATCATATTTAAAATGAGAGGAACTATTTTAAAAAACCACATGTTTTCGACAAAATTCAAATTTACCGACTTTTAGTGAAGAAACTGTAGTTTAAACCATAAAAATGTATATGGAACTTTTGTTCAAAATTTTATTGTTAATTGGAATATTTAGTTCGATTCTATCTAAAGTAAATATAACAGTGTCAGTAAAATAAATACTTCAACTGTGAAAAAGGTCAGCAGTTTCTCGTCAGCCATTTTGCATTTTTCTGGTTTATGAAAAGTGCAAAATCTAAGTGTATAGCATTTTTCTTTACAGAAAAGTGAAGGTAAATAGTGTGTAAGGATTTAAGTTTCTAGCTTATTTTAATCATGCTTAAATGGGAGGAACTCTTCCAAAAAAATCACAAGTTTTCGACAAAACTCAACTTTACCGACTTTTTGTGAGGATACTATAGTTTGTACCATAAAATGTAAATGCCATTTTTTGTACAAAATGTAACTTTAAATCTGAATATTTCGTTAGATTCTATCTAAATTAAATATTACCGCGTCAGTATAACAAAAACCTCAACTCTGCAAAAAGATCAGCAATTTCACGTCAGCAATTTTGAATTTTGATCTAGGTTATGAAAAGTGAAAAATCAAATTTCAAAGCAGTTTTGGTAATAAAATTGTAAATTGAAACAGTGTGTACGGTTTTAGGTTCTTAAATTATCACAATACAGCAATAAAATACGAAAAACCTAACAAAAAGAGAATTTTTTGAACAAAAAGTGAAGTTTGATGATTTTTTTGCGTAATTAATATCAAAAATACAAAAATGTACTTCTTATCAAAATTGTAGGAAATTTAATTACAAATCTGTAATATGCTGTCAGATTTGCCCTACAACCAATGGTTTGCTCACAATGAAGTCGTAAGTAAAACTCCCTCCGTCATTTTGATTTTTTTTGTTAAAAATTAAAAATATTTAACTCCTCAATACTGTACAAAGCCTTTCCTAACAGATATTGTTTTACATACAAGTTAAATTTCTTTACATTTTTCTCTGCTTTAAAGTTTTTAGGCATCCGCTTATACAATTTCAAACCAATAAAATTGGGTTTCTTTTTATAAAATTCTTTATTGTGCTGCTGTACTAATGTTATAACTTTACCCCTTGTATTAAATCTGTGAATTTCCTTCGGCTGGTCAAACTTATCCAGATTATTTCTGAAATTTGAAAGAGTTTTATTTACGTACATTGAATAAACTGTTAAAAATCATCATTTACCAAGACAAGTCTTACAAGAATCTCTCATGTCAAGTTTTAAAATTATTCTTATTGCAGTTTTCTGCAGATGTAAGATGAAATCCAAATTTGATTTGTATGCACTTCCATGTACCTCTTTCTATAAGAAATATGGGACTGTATGAGAGTAAAATGTAATGTTTTAAAGATATTTATATCACATACATGGGTCAATTTTCTAAGAGCGAATAATTCTGAACTAATTTTATTACAGACTTTGTCAATATGTAAATCAAAATTTAAATTTTTATCTAAATTAACACCAAGAAATTCAGCGTGGGAGTCCAATTTCTTATGTAATAAACATTGTACTGGTAAAAATTGTACATTGTTACTCTTTTTCATTATTTGCACTGATTTTCCTGGTTGTCTAATAATAATTGGATTATCTGGAAAACTTTGATCAGCGTTCAAAGTAACGACGGCACATACTTCGTTGCTTTGAGGAACATTGTATCTTGTTGGATCAAGTCCTTCTGGGCAAGTGAATAAAAGCCTAACATTTGGTACTGGTATCTGTTGAAGAGCCGCTTCTCGTTCAGCTTGCTCTGCTACTTCTCTCATCATCATATAACCTCGTGCAAAGGGATTTTCAGAACGAATGATTTCCTCTAATAATTCAAATAATGGCACACTAATACCATCATTTAGAGGATGGTTTCCTCGCTCCGTTACAGCTTCCTATGAATCAAGAAAATACATTTGTCCATAAAGAGGTTTTTCAAAATTACCTTCTGGAGTTTGTGTTGGCTGTGCAGCTGCATTTATTTTATGATATACCTGGCCGTTGGCAATATAAGTATATTATATTCCACGGTTATTTATTGTACGGTCATCATCGCACGAATAAGATGCCATTGCATACGATGAGTTTAGATTTTTAATTCTTTGATGAAATTCAGGAGATAAGGGATGTCTATGCGAAAAAAGTCTTGCTAATTCATTTGGAAAATCAGCATGTTGAATATCAATTTTACCCTTCAAACAGCAATCCCCAAATGAGTTATTATTTCTATTACCTACGCGTTCCTCAGGAAAATGTAACGCTCCACAATGCACGCACGCAACATTAAATTCTCCTAAACGGTGACAAGCAACGTCACTTTGAACAGCTAACTTGTAAGTAGGCTTCAACGAATTCGCTAACAAACGTCTTTGGCGACGAGCATTTCGACGTCGCTGTTCTTCAAGACGCTGTTCCCTGCGAACATGGGTTTCAGCAGCTCGAATTTCATTTGCACGCATTCTTAAATTTTCTAATCGCTGACTTCTTTGATCAGAAGTTTCTTCATTTCGTTGTTGACTATTTCTCTGACGCATTGCATTTAATCGCTGACTTCTATCTTCAGGAGTTTCCGCATTTCTTTGTTGGCTGTTTCTCTGTCACATGTCATCTAATCGCTGACTTCTTTCTTCAGGAGTTTCCGCATTTCTTTGTTGGCTGTTCCTCTAACGCATATCATTCAACCGCTGACTTCGTTCTTCAGGAGTTTCCGCATTTCTTTGTTGATTAATTCTGTGACGCATTATATCCAACCGTTGACTCCTTTCTTCAGGAGTTTCTTCATTTCTTCGTTGATTTTCTCTTTCGCGCATATTGCTCAACCGCTGACTTCTTTGCACATAAGTTTCTTGAGAGATTCGTTGAGTGACTCTTGGAAGATCATCACTCAAACGTTCTTGACGCTCTTCTGCTGTTTAATTCAATTTTATGTTACGTTCCCGATGAATTATTTTTTCTTCTGATTCTTGACTCTGTGAATCATTCAAATCCATAATAACTCCTATCAATCTATCTCTGCAAGCAACTTTCGCTTTACGCATTGGTCTAGCAGTAGCAGGAGTATCATTACTTTCTTGATTAAAAATTGTTGTTTGGACGACATTATTAAATGTTACCCCCGAGGTTGATGGCAAATCGTAATCAAGAAAGTTGCTAGAAGTTTGTAAGGTATTTCCAGAATTATTTGTAGAAGTTGTTTGCAAAGTATTATTATTACAAGTCATAAGATTTGTTTCATTGTTTGAATCAAGATCTGTATTTTCAATTTCAGCTTCATAGCATGTTTCAGTATCTTGGGATTCATTTAAATTCGGTATTGGTGGCTCATGTTTATTAAAATTAAACTTGCGTCGTTTTGGAGGACGTCCGCCTGGCATCTAAGAAAAAGTTAAAATACACTGTTTATATTGAATATACATGCAATAATTACATATACATATACAAGGGCGGATTCAAAAATATTGAGGGGGAGGGTAGGTTACATAATTATTCAGAATCAAACCTATTATCTATAAAGCCATGCTGCAATGTAGTCGTAAAGTTCAAAGTAATAATAATAATCATGAATTTTGTATTGCCACCAACCTGGAGATTTACTTGATAATAGTTCACCCACTACTCTTTTGCTTATTTTAAAATGTCGTCAGGAATTTCAATTTTACAATATAACATCACGTTATTCCGTTAAAAGTAACCAAACATCTTGCTTTGAAACGAAAACAACTTTTGAGGTTAGGGTTTTTTACTGAAATTGTACCAGCTGTTTGTACAGTCTCCTATATTTTTACTGTGTACTTTTGGAATCGTGAAAACTCATAGAAAATGAGTTTTCTCAAAATTGTCACCAAATCCATTGGATTCCTGAGGTAGAAAACCTTTTTGTAGACAAAGTACGAAGAAAATCGGTAAAGCCGTTTTTGAAATAAAATGACTGGAAATAGGTACATATAAAGATACATACAATTCCTTGCTCGTTTTATAGTATAAGATATTCATAGTGGTTTTTAACAAATACAAGTTCTTTTTTGTCACAGTATAAAACACCTTTATACTGTGATATTATCTTATAAAATGTCAATATGTTTAACACGTGAATAACAGCTGCTAAAACCAACATAACTTACATTTTAAAACGGTTGATATGAGAGTTTTAGATACGAGATTTATAGTTCTGATATTACTGTTTAATACATATTTAGGAAATTATTTGAAATAAGACGTACAGTTCTTTATCATTTGAAATACATCGTGCATATACAGAGTGAGACTTGTTTCTATTAGCTGAATCATATATAGTATTAGCCTTTCATTTCACAAACCTCTATGGATTGAAGAAACAGTTCTGATTGGTTAGATATCATGACCATACGCACTTAAAATAACTTTAACCAGATGTGAAGAGTGCAGAACTATGCAGTTGGCCTTGGCCGTCTGTTAGAAGTTGTCAAGAAGTTATGGCAGTTGTTCGGTAATGGCAATGTTAGATTCCGTTTGTGTTTGCGAAAATTTTAGAGTTCCTAGTGGAAAACTGTGGCGTACTGAAAATGCTATGTCACCGGAGTCGAAAAGGCATCTTCCTCCTAATACGGACACAGTCCAGACAAAGCCGTTTCCTGTGAGAGGTGAGTTTTGTCGTCTGCTACTTATAAGTAACGTTGATTTTATTAAGTTTTATTGTTTTTATTATCGATAGAACAACAGTTTATTGGTTACTAAGTTTTGTTGTAATTTTTATTGCGATATAAAGACGTACTATAATCAATATCCTGGTTGAAATCTGTACTGTCAATAAGAAAAGTGAGGTTAAGTATTTGCCTAGGTCAGTAGGGAAACTTTGTGTTAAGGTTAGGACAAGAAACTAAAATAAGAGGCTTATATGATTTATACTATTGACGTAAAATTGATTGTAAGACAGGTCTAGTAGTATAAATTTGAATTCAGCTTTAATTTAGTGTGTGGTGTTAATTTAATTTTAGGCCTATTTATTCATAGCCTATAAATTGCATTGAATACAAATGTCTTAAACTGTCAAAAAGTAATGTTTTATGTTGGAATCATAGAATAGAAGAAAGTAAAAATTTGAATTTGAAATAAGCTTATAAAAACTGTGTTTTTCCTTAACTGTCCTATTTGTAAATAGGCCTAAGGCCTAGGATTATGTTAAGTTACATATGACGTTTTATGGGCTAATTTGGGGTTTCTAAGGAACTTTTGTAGGCTAACAGATGTCTCTCAATTCAGTTTAAAATTGGGCATTTATGCACACGGAAGAAAGGAGGCCTATAATCAATACTTTCTAAAAGATAATTGGACATGTCCATTGTTCGTAAACATGGATTGTTCTACTGTTTGGCAGATACTGATATAAACCGAAAGTTTTGTTTTAATTTGCCATAACTGTCGATTTCATGAACCGTGAGTCAATCAATCTTTTATTCATCTGCAGTCTATGTTTCTTATTTACTTGCTTTATTTTATGATACTTAGCATTTTTTTCTGTAAAATTCATTAAAAATTAAAGATGTCAAATATGACTAGATTTTAAAATGCTTTTACAAAATTTTGGGTGACATAATCAATGTTGAAGCGATTGGCCTTAGTGCTGTGAAATTACCTCCTTACAAACTTTGTCAGTAGAAATTGGCTGGCTATACACTTATTGTTAGGTGTCAGTTGGATGTTCTCGATGCACCAGCTTTTGAACTCTTTACTCAAACAATTTTATATGCAGTAACTTTTTAATGGACTGATTTTATACCTTGATCCTATTTAGTATTACCTGGCATTAGATAGATACTGACAAACAACTATAATCAAAGTGCTGCAAATATGTTGTGGATGCCATCGATTTTGACTTATTCCTAAGCTCTTCATAGATGCACAATCATGTATCTTAGTTTTTTATGTTCAGCTTTATGGTTTATTGTGCCCCTACCATTAGTGGTTTTTGGTATTTCAATCAACATGCTTGGTTTTTCATAATATTATCAAACTCTTTTGGTGATATTAGTTCATGATAACTATCTATGAACTGTATTTATTGTACATGTTATGTAAATGTTTGAGCCTGTTTTAATATATATATATATATATATATATATATATATATATATATATATATATATATATATATTGAATTCATACCTATTCTAATTCAGGGGAACTAATTTTTTTGAAAAACGAAAATTTTCTACAATAATGAGGGAATGACATCAAGAGAGCTAATAAAAAGCCAGTGTGTAATGTCTTAGTTGATTCATAGTTCAACATCAGGTTAATTAAATAGTAAAATAGACATGATCTGCAGTATAAAAATAATTATATTTTTGCAAACATTTGGTTATCAGTACTGTTTGCATTTTTACTGTTGCATCAGGTCGCTTGGACACTTAAGTTGCCAACCAGAACTAAGTAGTTGAAGTAGTTTGATAACTATACATTTTTAATCAAACTATCAGAATATTAATTAAGATACACAATTGTATGAAATATAAGGTAAAATACTTTTAATTAGTAAATTAATTTGTTAAAAGACATGGGTGGATAAATGCATTATTTATTAGTTGCAGGATTTTTAGAAACCAAAAATGATTTATTGCTTCCTATTTTCTGATTAAATTTGGCCTCAGACTAATTAGGTAGGTTATAGTCATAGATTTTATTAAAATAATAAAACTATTTCTAATTATTTCATATTTATCTGCTTACGTGTAATTTTCTTCTTTCTTATTAGGCCTACCTCTTTCCCTTTTTATTCTTGACTGCAATTTCTCTTCAAAGTTTAGTCATCTAAATGTCCTGTGTCCTGTCTTCAATTTATTGAGTATTTCTGCCAATATCCTTTGGATGTCAGGCCATGATAATATTTTATCTTTAATTTTGTTTAATTATTGTGTAATTTATTTTAAATATTGTAAAGTCATGTTAATAGGACTCATTCTTTTACATATGATTAATATACTAATTTATATTTTCTAATGGAACACCCGAACCCATCACTACCACTGTACATGTGTGGGTGGGTCCCTACCACATACAGAATATTTACATAAAGGTAAGTTTTACTTCATAAACAAATTGCGTTATCTTTCGTATCCTCCAACTTCGTCCTTGTTTTTCAATGCCATCAGTGATTAGTAGTATTGAATTTAACCGTCTAAAATATTAACATATTACATTTAACAACTCTCTCCAGCTCAATCTACATCTGTTTTTCTTAACGTCTTTATTTTTTCCAATTAATTATCAAATTAAGTTATATTTCATAGTTGGGCCACGAGTTAAAAAATTGTTACGTCAAATTTTAATATTATGCTTTTTTGTTCTTATTTACATTTTCCTCAATTATTGCTCTCAGCAGGCCTATCTTCTTTTTCTTTAACAATCCTATTACTAGTCAGGTAATATAACATGTACAGTAATACTTTCTCAATTTATCTTACTTTGTAAGCCTTGAACATTCTTCAGTGAATTGTTATTAGGGAAACTGAGTTCTATTTTCTAGATTCGTTAAAAACATCTATTTCTGTATCAAATTTTATTGGAATTCTTTGGCAATCTCTTGTCTCTTTACATTGTTACAGATGGGCTACAAACTTTGAAAAACTAAATAAATAAAGAAACATTTAGGAGCTATTTTAGTGTGATACAATGATTCCTTATAATATAAATACACAAGAAAATTTAAACAAGTAATTAACTAATTTAGCTAATTTTAGCATGATCAATAATATATCTTTGTATTCATGTAAGTCTGATCACTATGTTTTTATAAGCTGTTTAACTAAATCAAATAATAGGACATTTTATCGGTTTGGCGAAAATTATGCAGAATGTCTGATTTTAATTTTTTTGCCAAATAATAATATAAGACACTGGTAAAAATCGATGACCTCTAAATTTGCATGTAAATATATTTATTTTGAAAAGAACTGAAAATAATGGTTAAAAACACAATACTAATACTTGATACTTGATGTCATCACCACTGACTGGATAGAAAATGACTATATATCTTACAATTTACTGATAGCTTATCTCTCTTACAAAAATATGAACTCTTTATTGAAAATTAACTTTAATCATGTAAAATTACTTTGAAATCATATTTGCTTGGTAATTTAAATTTTTCGAACAGTAAATAAATAAATATAGACGTTTGAGGTTTTACAAAGATTCACTTGAAGCACAGAATATGTACATATTTTGTGCTTGAAATATTTTACAAGGTTTATTCATCATTACTGTATGTCCAACAATTCCAACTGAATTTTGTGCATTTGTAGTATACAATATGTCAAAGAAAACATTTTTGAGCTTCAAGAGGGTGCAAAATATGTACAGTAATGGGTTGATACTCTAATTATGCCACTAGTTTGTAATGTTACTTTATTTGATTATACTTTATTGAAACAAAATCATACCATGTAGAAGTAATTCTAATAAAAAAAACAACGGTAGTTGTTTTACAGTATGTAGAACAATGTAAAATATAATACAGAAAAAAAGAAACTTATTGAATATGGATAAATTATATAAACTGCAGATATGCAATCAATAAATTAAAACATCTCTTTTTACCATCTTTTCCATACTATCATGGGTGATAAACCAACAAGTTTTAATGATTATAACAGGCATTTTGGGTGTCAGAAACAGAAAAACATCCAAGTTTTTCTACTAATAATTTTCAGCAAGATTTTGACATTGTTGGTAAAATTGAGATCTAGGCCTTCAAGAAGTAAGTACTTCTTCCGCCATGGGATGAACTGCCTCCCACCCTTCCATGAAAAATGTATTTAGGTTTGGTCATTAGGTCCATGATTTAGGTTTGATTGCTATCCTATTATGAGATTAATAATTTTTAGTCTATCAGTTTGGAAACATGTTGTTGGGTCTGAAAGAACTTAACATCAAATTTTACCATTTTTAATTATATTTGCGCCTAAGAAATGACCGACAAGTTCCTGGAAGCCAGGCTTCACTTTAACACTACTATAGTGACGTATGGACAGCAACACTTGTCAAATATGTAGTGATAGGCTTGTCATATTGGTGTGACTACCTTATCTCCTAAACCACTTCTACATCAATTGCTTCCTGAAATGTTATTTACGAGTGTTATTTACAATGCCATGAATACTTTTCTTACCTTGCCGGACTAATTTCAATACAAAATGTTAGGTATTGAGGATACTCTAAATTAATATAAAATTGCCTTTTGTGAAAAATGTTAGCTCTACATACATACAGTCATAAGAGAGAGAGTGTTGTGAAGATTGTTGGTGTCAGATTCTGTTCTCATTCATCTTCATATGGAGATCTTTGCTCAATGGTCCGTGTAGGTGGTTATCTTTGGATGCCATCCTGGAAAAATAAATGATCAGGCTTCTTAATTAATTGAAAATCAGGACAACAGTATGTTACTTACATTACAAAATAAGCTGTGGGTTCACAGTACATTTCTTGTAATATTATTGATTAGCTCATTCGATTAGTCAATGTTTAGGTAGTTATAAAAAATTACTCTTGTTCATAATACAGTCATCACTCTCAATCACAACTTTTATTTGTCTGTATCTCGATGATCAGAATCTTAATGTGAACTGGAAAACAGGTGTTGGTATTTTGTAAAAGTTGCTAATAAATACATACTATTCATTCATAAAACGTCACAGCGTATTTGTGGTGTAAGAAAACCTTTTGCCAAGGTAAGAGTACAATCCTTCATCCATCTACAATTTATTCTCCTATATCTGTGGTGGTGCAATGATCTATTTTAGTGAAAAACTTTTAAGAATTCCTCTTGAGCAGTTAATTGTAAATTTCATTGTAAGAATCTGTGAAATTCTTTTAAGAATTTCCACTGTCTACTTTTCAGATAGTTCCATGAGTAGTAGAATTGCCTGGTGATCGCTGCATAGGATTTTGTCAATTTACAAAGAACTGCTGTATTGTAATCATGCTTACCAAAATAAGACCAAGCCGTTTTTAAAAAGCAAAATTGGGTCGCCTGGAGCTGGTGTAGTAGTATTTGAGATTTTTTTAGAACAAAACAGTAGTAGAATGACAATAGGATGATGAAACTTATAAAATTTAGAATATACAATCTAGGGATTTCTTGAAAACGCTGTTATTAATATACCAGTCTGAAAAGATAAGTTAGAGAACTGAGAACATACTGCAAACTCTTGGATTGCCCCTGAACGGAGAGAATATAATGCAGCATTGTAGTTAACACTATGCTGGAAGGTTTTTTTTCATTAAAAGTAGTGATGAACGTGTAGGATGTGGTGAGTCATGTAGTGAGCGTTAAGTTTACATTCGATGTGCCATTTAGTCTACGTGGACGGATGGACCATTTACCTGCTTGTGTTCCTCTTAATTTAGTGATCTAAATAGTTCGTAATCATCTAAATTAGTTTGTTAGATGATCATCTAAACCGTAGTGTATTAGGAAGGTTAACGAGTCACTGAGGAGGAAATGTGTATTAGAACTAGATAGCTAGATAAACGGTTTTGTAAAATCAAGTTCCACTTGTGTTGGTTTCAATCTAATTAACAAAAAGCGAACGAACATATGTTCATGAGTTGAGATTACGAGATTGTATCCTCGTTTCATTTCATCATCATGGTGGCAGTCGATAGATTTCACATTCCAAAGTAGAAGATATGCCTACTTTGGCACACAATGCACAACATGAGAAAAGTTGTGCATTGTTAGAATGGCGTTTTCAGCTTAATGATTAGCGATGGCAAATATTTTAAACATATCGATATATCGCAAACCAAATATAGATCTAACGATAATATCGAAAGAAAAATATTGATATATCGAGTAACCGATATATCGAATCATTAATGATTTATCTGTTTTTAAATTATGCACTAACTCTTAAATTCATGACCAAAAACACATTCATATTTTGCTGTTACTATTTAGAATAACCTACTGAATGTACAACTTAACACATATATCTACATGAAACAAGTTGTTGTCTGTGCGGTTGAATGAAAATTATTTAAAATAAATATACAGTTGCTTTAATTACTATGGTAATTATAAAAGAATAATGTACTAACATTATTATTTAGGGGTTTCACTAATAAAAATGCCACTAGGCAACTTATAAACACTAAAAATTAACCAAATTAATTAACTAAACTACTTTTTAGTGCCTCACGTAAAAGTACTAAATAATGTTACTTTAATATTTTAATGCATGTTTTGTACGCATAAGAGGCAATTTAAATGTGTTTTTTTTAATCGTGATGATTTTGAGAAGGCGAATAACGTCAGTATTTAGTGATATGATATATCGGACTAAAATATCGATATGGCCGTCATTATCGAAAGAAAAATCGATACTAATATAACGATATATCGTTGCCCCTATCAATAATGGAAATGTTGAACATAGATGGTCTCAACAAAAACACTTTGTCTATAAAGATAGGCGAATAGTTAAAATGAGGCAAACTTTACGATGAGCAGGCTGATAAGTTTAGAATTACTTTATGACGGGCCATTGATTTATTTATCAACTTAACCTTAACCTTATCAACTTAAACTTAACCTTAACCTTAAATGAGTGGAGGATTAATTTATTTTTCAAAATCCAAGTATTTTAAACATTTTTAGTGGATTGTATTTTGATTTAGTGGTAAATTATTCAGTGCCAACGTTGTGTGAAAGGAAATTTTTATTTATCAAACTTGTGATTTGCGTCAAATTTGTAACCAAATTTACCGAGTGTTAACTGTTTTAACAGTCTAATAAAGAGTTGAAAGTTATGAGAGATAGTGTCGAATTTTTAGGCTGCAGTCAGGTTTTCTGTTTGGAAAATGTTGGATTCAGGATTGTTCTTGGCTTCACAATAATGTTCAAATTGTTATTCTCTAATCACGCCAACATGGGTGACAAACCCTCTTCATCTTTCATTAGATAAATAGCCTACCAAAGCCTTGTTTCTTTCGTTAACATCGTCTCTTTAAATCATTGGGGATCTTTGCTTTTGCTTTGTTCCCTGCAATAAACTCATTACTTCATTGAAATATAGGCACACAATTTTAACTAACCCTTCCAAGTTCCAAGCCTTATATTCTAGCATGTTTGATTTTCAGAAGGTCAAAGTTGAACGCTCGTATCTACCTTATGGATATTATAAGTTTATAAATGTTATATCAAATTAAATCAATTTAAATTTGACAGTTTAAAGTTATTTTAAATTGATTTAAATCGATATAAAATTACTGCATTTATTTACACATATGAAAGTAATGTATCGTAACTATACATGTCATAAGGATTACAATAAGACCAAGTAATTAATTTTACGACCTCTAGAAGCCAAGGAAACAATGTGTCAGGAAATTGATAAGAACTTTTTTCTCTAAAAGTTAAAATTTTGAAATTTCCAAATTTATAGAAAACGTTCCTATCAACCTGGTATCAAAATGTAAATGCGTTAAATTAATGGATTCTTGAGTAATAAAGGCGTAAATTCGATGTACAGTAAAAACTAGTACTTCCGGTACTTTTTTGTTCCAACGACGATAAAAACTATTGAAACTTTTGTAATAAATTTTTAAAATGAATATCTTAACAACGTACGATCAACCGAGGAAAACAATGTTGTAACTGGACGTTTCGAAGGCCTCCCAGTTCCGTAGAAAACAACCCTCAAACTCGAGTGCACATAATTTCTGGTAGTTTTATTTATTTTCTGAACGAATTTAAAGAATTACGTTTGTTTTTCCCGGCGTCGGGCAAGTTGTTGATGTTTAATAGCATTGCAGTGCTCTAACCACTAGGCAGCACAACTCGCTAGTCTTGCCAACCTACGACCAGTATATTGGCAGCACTGCTTGTCCTTGGTATCTTCTCACTGCCAACTCTTCTGATTTAACTATTTTCGGGTTTGTTTGTTTCATCTTTTGCTCTGTATGACAACGAAATCTTAATGTGTTATTAGATGATGTTTTTATCAGGGTTATGAAACAAGATTGTTTCAAAGACAACAATATTGATGGATCTCGAGCCTTCTGCGTGTCGTTGATCTTGTCAATGCGAACAATCATTTATCATGCAAGATTCTTTATGCAAAAAATGTACAAAGTATAATATCTAACAGTATCAGTGTACGAGTTGAATTGGTATTCTTTTTAGACATAATGTGGTTGCTAGTGGTGTAAATAGACGGTATCTTAGGCCACAGAGAAAAAATAAACTGAGGTCGCTTTCTTATGGCCGCAGCGAACGCTTCAATGGCAATTATAAAATAGATTAAAACTTATGCAACACTTTATATATCTCTAGTAATAATTACTACGTTTATCCGCGAGGTTTTGGGGGAACAAGGTAGTGACTGACAAGTTACTGACCTTTGTCATCGGATAGCAAACTGGAAAACCAACTTCTCGACACAAATTTAGTGCACTATTGGATACGACCTCTGTTTCTTTCTTCTCTGTGATCAGGTCTACCATTTATTATTCATACTCGATTGTAAATACTTTTTTTGTCAATGCAACAATTAGACAGTGATATGCTAAATAGGATCTAACTTAGAACATTTCTTTTCACATTCTGTTCTCTAAGAAATCTTTATTTGTAGCTTACGATATATTTGTTGTAGATTGTACAAGATATGGATTATTATTTTTTTATATATAATTTATGTTAAAATAGTTTTGTGCGAAGTTTGAATCATTGAGGTTATGAATCATACTCTACATATATTACCTTAAATTAATAAAAATATTTGACTTGAGTCAAACATGTCCTTAAGCTTGTTTGCTTTCCTCCAGCATATTTCCAACGCTTGGATATTTAAGATAAATCTGGAATTTTCTTACTTCGATTATGCTTTGATAGTACAACTTTGTATGGGTAGATTCAATTGATGAATGTAGTAAAGTATTTACGTCCTCATGGGGGAATGTGTAGGCCTATGTACAGTTGACAATATCGAAGTGGTTTTAGGCCTGGGTCAGAAAACAGGGAATATCGGGAGATGTACGTAATTTTAGACAATGTTTGTTTAGATGTAATTTAGTTTTTAGCACTTGAAAAATATTTTGATTTTACCAAATCGAAACGTCGCGATTGGTATTTTTCACGTAATGATGGCGAATGTCCAACAACCTTTGTCTTTCTCAAGTTAAATTATGTTTCTAGAAGTGATACTTCAAGTAGAAGTCAATTTAATGCGCAGTATGCTAAGGATAATGTGCACAGTTCAGTTACAACAATGTTAGGTGGAAAAGCCTAATCTTATGTTTACAAGTCAGATATCCGGCACGTATTCTCCACGTGTTGTGATTGTGTTTTTACTTGAGCACACAAGTGGCCTCCTCTGTTGCCAAGACTTTCTCTGTAACAGTGTTCTTACAGAGTGTAGATCATATGGTCCAGCCACTTGTTCGTGTTGTGACAAGTGGCAACTTGAACACAGTAACGTCACTGTAGTTCACGTTCAAGGCAAGAACACAACGTGAACAACCTTTATAAAAATCTGGTGAAAAACGTCAACCGCCAATCGTACGTGGGCGTGAAAACGGCAGAAAGCGAAATTGAACTTTTCCCTTGTGTGTTAATAGTCTGTTATTTATACCTTCCACTATATTGGATTTGATCCTCCATAATGCCAATGTTAATTTTAAAAAATTACAGCTTTATTTGTAGTTTTTTAATTAGCATAGTACGTGTTGGTACAAATACAAATTTTGTACTTGTATTGTAATATATTTGTGCATTTTGTGCTTATAAATTTGTGTTGTGTGACGTTCATTTTTACTGAAGCTTTATTTATGAACGTACAGTTTTATACTTGACTTTTTTTTAGAGACAATAAAATTGTCTAGGCTCCCCCCCCCCCGTGTGTCTAGGGATCAGATTATAATAGCCCTTGATTTATTTTTTAAATACAAATAACTGTTGTGCAAATTAAGTAGTTTTTTTTAATTAAACAAAACCTATATATTGCAAGTATTTACAGAATCCAGAGAAGACAGTAAAATATTTTTTTTTTACCAACACACCACTAAGAATAGACACTAAGATACCAATATTTGTTATAAAATAACTAAAAATGTATGTATTTGTGTAAAATTGATGAATCTAATGGTTTACAATCTGTTTTGATTTAAAAGTTTTAAATTACCGCTATTTTGAAATGACCAAAGATAGTAGTGTTAATGTACTTAGCTGTGAAAATGTTCAAGTCCTTCGTTCAAATTGTTCTTTAGTTCTTAATTTTTTTGTAAACGGAACGGAATTCGATAAAACTTTATTCATCTTGGTCTGCTCTAAATTAGCGTAGAATCCGAAAATATATAGCCAGGACACCTTTTTACATACACCCTTATATGTATGAATGTAAAAAATATAACATATAACACTACGTTTAAAATATTTGGTGCTCTCGAACTCTGGTCGAAACCTTGGAACAGCTATCTCAAACTAAACGGCGTTAGTTATCTTGTGTACTTTTAATCCATACAATGTGGTTTGTACTGGGCAGGAACAATTTTAGAAGATATAAAAAGTTTAATGGAAATAATCCCTCTTTTATGACACCTTGAATTTAATGCTTTGACAAGGCTTGAAAGTTGTTACCTACAGAGTATAAAGATATATCTAAAGGCTGTGTGGTGTTATCAGTCTACTTCTGTGACTTCATATTCATAGGGAATTTCTTCACAACAATTAACTAGTCATAGTGATTATGACGTAAATGACTGAGATGGTAACATGTCCATAATAGTTTAACATTCCTTCCGCTCGATAAAAAATATTATTTCACAACAGGGAATAATTAATTCCCACATGTAAATTCCTTGTGAAACTTTCGAACTAAACGTGGTAAATTTACTTCAGTTTGTTTACTTTAACTAAATTCTTCAGCATCAGTTAAAATTATATTTTAGAGACTGATAACATTGTCAGAAATGTTGCATAGATTTTATCCTTACTTCGTACACCAATAAAACGTTTATAATGTTTGTGTTTAGATACTTTTCATACTAGAGTACTTACAAATTAGATTTTCGTGCCCAGTTGACAAAAAGGTGTAGCCTATAAATCAAACGTATCTGGGGTCAAATGATAGTAGGGGTGACTTCGCTGTTGGTCTGCATAAAGGTCTTGATTACGGTTTTTAGTTACTTTTTTTACTGTGTGTTAGTTGTTAAAAGTATTTATCAATTGATAAGTTTGCTAAAGTTTTTTTTATTCAAAACATTCTATTTTCATTACATTAATTTGCCACAATATTTTTGAATGGTTTAAAATAAGCCAAACATGAATTTAGGAGAAAGACTGACTGGTGCATGGCCGCATGAATAAAGTTTTGTGTTGCTGCAAATAGGTTTACTACACCTAAACAATAGGTTTACGAGTAGTGCAGTAAAGTTAATTTCCCTACAATAAGATAAATTTGCAGAATGTTTTTGCTCATAAAAATATGTCGGAACTAGTGGCGTTGTTGTAATATAGCCCAGCTACTTGGGGCTAAGTGTAGTGAAGATTGTAGACGATAGGCTGTTCTCAGTCCTTTCAATGCAGATTTGCAGCACGCTCAATGGTTGCCCTCTACGTGGCATAAGAGTATAAAGGGTTACAAAATCCAGTTATTACAAGAACTACAAGAAATTTATTGTGAGAGTAGATGAAGTTAAATAAATCGATGAGCAGCTATGATGAAGATCCGAGTTTTTCAAGCTCTCCAGGTTTTCTCTGACGAGGTCTGTTTTACTCTAAATAGTCATGTAAACAGACATAAGAGAAGAGTTTTGCTTGTGAAACCCCTCTAAGACTATTCAGTAAAGAAGTCAGGGGCGAGCGTTTGGCGTGGATGCTAGGATTCGGGTGTTGTGCAGGAGAGGTGACTGAGGAATGTCAGTTTTTGTCGAAAATCAGATAACTCTAAACTGTTGATCCCCTAGCTGCCTTGCATAGTTCGGCTTTCTAAGGAAATTTACCCTTTCTAAGGAAATGTCGATATTAGTGACAATATCTACACTCATTCACCCTTAAATTCGCCCATATTTTACGATCATCTTATAAATAAATAATTTTAATTTTAATTAAATTAAAAAAAAGAAAAATGGAATAGAAACTCAATTAACTAGTTTAGAATTGTGAAACTGTCTAAGTGTAGCCATGATAAGATCTCCATTATATTCTAATATTCACGCAGTTCGTTGAGATTTTAGCTAAGTATACCGGTATTCACGGAGAAGGAAGGAACTGTGAGTATGAGCCTATATGTACTTAACTTATCTTCCTTCTGTTACAAGCTAAATATACTCAGTTCGATTCCAATGAATGTCATAACAAATGTCGAATGGTGTCAGCTGATAGCCACCGGATGTTCATTTATGACTTGTTCTCAGGAATAGTCAGCCTTAGTTTGTTTCGATCACCCTATCTACATTCGATCACCCTACCTACACTCGATCACCCTACCTACATTCGATCACCTTACCTACATTCGATCACCCTATCTACATTCGATCATCCTACCTACATTCGATCGCCCTACCTACGCTCGATCAAACTACCTACACTCGATCACCCTACCTACATTCGATCACCCTACCTACATTCGATCACCCTACCTACATTCGATCACCTTACCTACATTCGATCACCCTATCTACATTTGATCATCCTACCTACATTCGATCGCCCTACCTACGCTCGATCAAACTACCTACACTCGATCACCCTACCTACATTCGATCACCCTACCTACATTCGATCACCTTACCTACATTCGATCACCTTACCTACATTCGATCGCCCTACCTACATTCGATCGCCCTACCTACACTCATTCGCACATTTCTTGGGAGTCACAAACAATTCTAAGTATATAGTACTACAGTAGAACGTTGTAATGGCATTTAACCGTCTGTTACATGTCAAGTTCAAAACAGCAATTTAAATCCAGTTCTAACAACGTAATTTTGAAAGTAAATACCTGGTTAACTCTGTCATTAAAATAGATAATACGTGGTAAAACCGACGAGGAAATTAGACGCGCAAACCCAACAGGAAATGGTGGGAGTTGTATGTAATATGTAATAGGATTTGCTGCAACCATAGGAAGCCTTAGGCTGTAATTGAATACAGCCGGCCGTCCAAGGTCAGATTGGGTTCTCTCCGTCGCAATCCTTTCGCATTTAAATGCCTATGCAGCTGCTGCAGATCGTATGGTGAGTAATAAATTTCGAAGGGAGTGAGTTTAGTCACAACGATACCATTGACCACAGAAACAAGAAGACTGTCCGCTTAGTTGGGTCCCGCGAGACCGGGTTTTCCTGTTCTGTGAAATTAGTTCATGTTCGTTTATCACAGACAGCGCCAGCGGTCTCCCTCTAAATCTCTCTTCATCCCTCTCTCTGTCTCTCTCCAGCTGAAGTTACTGCTGGAGAGAGAGACAGCTGGATTTATAGTACAAAAAACTATCGTCGAGCGCTTATTTAAGAGCGTCAAACGTTATATAGTAGCCGTGCGTCTACAGCAAATCCATTGCCTTGGTTTGTCTGTTTGTTTCTGCAGTCAATTACAACAAGGATGGAATCTTGTCATCTCGTTCAAAGGCTAGCTTCCTTACTCGACTTACGAACTGTGTTGTGGCTTCCGAACGATCATCGACAGTGTCTGCAGCGAGGACTTTGCTTGCGTTTGGTGTACAAACGTTTGATGGAATGCGTTTTTATAATGATGAAGGACGAAAAGTCACTTGGTGGTTCAACACATTTTTATTTCCGCTGTAAGAAATTCTAGTTTTGAAGTTGTCCTCACAACGGCGGCTACAGAATGTAATGGAGGGGAGGGAAATTTTTGACATCCTAAATCAAAGATGCGGTCCTCTCCAGAAAAAAACATCAATGGTTTGTAGTTTTTCTTAGCGTTTTGTGAGCATATTTCAATGAAGAATTTCACATTCATTTCTGTTATTACTTTTTCAGTTAAATTTTCATGCCACTGCTTGAATGTTCACATATAACGTTACAACGATGTAAGATTATAAATGTTAAGAATCCTTGATCAGATGTGAAAATACTCAACAAATAGACACCAATAAAGTTAAATTTGTTCGGATTAAACAATTCTTGTAAAAATCTTGTCTCCAGAATCTCGGGAGGAGCAGTTGCCCCCCCCCCCACCACCACCCTGTGGCCACAGAAATATAATCTGGTAACCGGAATTATAAGTCTTTTCTATTGTTTGAGCGGATTCGAGACGTGACTACTAAATAATCATATTTTTTACAACCATTTTTATACATACAGCTAGTTATGAGCCTATGTACAACCACGCTGGAAAAAAACTGTGTTGCACAGCCTCTATTTTGATGCGCCTCATTTTCTGTTTTTACTCACTTTATTTGTGGAGGTAAACTATCGAGGACCCTTCTGACGTCCCTCCAGAGAGACAAACAATATTCACCAACCAGTCACATTTTAGTTAGTCAATGATCGTATACAGTATAGCCAATTACGTGTATACGCTCAACCTATTAGTGATTCACCACACTTATATGCACTTTTTCGTAACGTTTCAATAGCACAGTATAACTGCAGTTGGTTCGTGACTCATTTCCAGTTCAATTTTCCTGAAGAATTTAAATTACCATCTCATCATAAAAGCAGGCATTTAAAAAATTTAAAACAAACTCCTATATATGTGTTTTGTCAATAATGTTGGCTTCTAATTGTCTTGATGAATGCATTTTCGTTGTGGACTTATCAAATAAATAGGTATTAATAATGTTTTTTAAGTTGTAGTACGCGCCTCATATACTACCATAGAAAAAACAGATATCTGCTTTATTTTCTTCGTTAGCACATACAAGAATATTAATAAATTGTACATACAAATAGCATACATGCAAGTGCAAAGAGTGTGAAGTTGCTTGCTTTCGTGAAGTACACTATAAAGGTTGTAACTATCGAGGCGAAAATATTATACTCTCAACATTTATTCTCTACTTTGCTATGTGCACAGATTGTTTTATTTATAATTTATGAGAACGTTTCTTGTGTAGAATGTTGACATCAGATTTTTAGATAATTTAAGCAAATCTGTAAGTAAACTCCTTTAGCTTAATTCAGCTCATGTTTTTATATCGATCTACTTAAGTTCTTTCCATCAAAGTTCATCGCATATCATGGAAAGTCCACTTCAGACAGACGACGGAAAGTAGGCTAAAAAGTCTCGTGTGTACAGAACTTTAGCGAATTGGGTGCGATTGTAATTGTTTGAGTGGGACCAGATTGGTGGGCGGTCAATGAAAGAAGCCTGTTGTGAGGAAACCGTACTGAGTGGGGTCCAGAGTATCAAATTGACTGTTTGAACAAAACGATTGGGTAGCTTGTGTTTGTAAAGGGTTGGCGGATTGAGTGTTTAGAATAGGGGATGACTCGTCGAAAGGAAACTGCCCACCCCGGAGATCCAATTAAGTTTATGTTTGGACCGTTGGCCCATAACCTAAAAGCATTGATCATAGAACAAGCACAGACCAAAGCAATACATTTGCCGTGGACTCACGTCTGTGCTGCTATCTAACGGTGAATGGTTTCAAATTAGCGCTTGGACAACTGTGGCGTACTATTAGCCCAACTAATGGTCACTTCATCGCGTGCTGGGGAGAGAGAGAGGGTGAGGGGTGGTGGGTGGGGAGTGAGAGGGGGAGACCGCTAGCGCTACCTGTGAAGATAGTACATGAACTAATTTCATAGAATAGGCAAACCAGCTTCACGGGACCCATATGAGCGGAGGTTCTTCATGTTTCTGGGCGAGCGACAGTGGAGCGCCTGTCAAAAACATATCAAACTGTCAGCTAGGATATCGCACAACTGCGACAGTAGAGCGCCTAACCGTGTTGTCTTACCCTCGCGAGTACAGAGTGATAAGGGTTTGACAAGGGTTAAAAAAAACTAGGGCTTCTTGATATCTATAATGAGATTGTGTTTAACTTGAGAATAATCTAAGTGTAGGTGATACATAGGGCTATGTTTATTAAAATAAGCATACATGTTATTTACATAAGATCCTGGTTCGATTACCGGTTTGGTTCGCAAATTTAACACATACAATTTCTTTAGAATTAAAAAACCTTTTGGCATTTAAACTGTAATGATAAACTATAACAGTCATTTGACATAGTATTTGATTCTGTTTGAAAATATCTAGCTCGTATATTTAAGTATTTGATTCTGTTTGAAAATATCTAGCTCGTATATTTAGTTAGCTAATGCAACAGTCACATGTTCTCAGAAAAACTCTGAACTGCTATAGCGCCGACTAAAACAGTTGCGTGAACGATATTTAGCTAGGGAAATTAGTATGAATGACTTTCTATCAAAAGTAGGAGTAACGATTATATTTTAGAATATGTTTTACATTATTTAACATTAAATAGCACATTTTGTTTAAGTTTACAATGATTTTATATTTTAGAATGTTGTAAATATTAAGTAAATAAAATAGCATGTTTCGTTTGAATTTCAATATTTTGTTTGTTTTTAGACTATTATAGCCTACACATTCAGTGTAAATAGTATTTTTGTTTGAATTTAAATATTATTTTAGATTGTTATAAATATTAATAAGTGGTAACAAAAATTATTTAGTTTGAATTTAAATGTATTTTTATTATTTTAAAATGCTATACATATTAATTAAGTGTTAAAACTTTAAAATGTCATATTTTGTTAGTGTTTCATCTTGATTTAAAAAAAAATATTTTAGATGTTTTAAATGTTATACAAGAGTGTTAAAAAAGAATACTTTGAATAAATTTTTTCATATTAAATGTTATATAACATATTTTTATTGAGTTTCATTTCACATTTTGAATTGATATAAATATAAAGTATGTAAGTGTTAACACGCATTATTTTGTTTAAATTTATATATGTTTTATTATTTTGGAAAATTTGTATACATCGCATGTTATGTTTGAGTTTCATTACGGGGTTTTATACTTATTTGTTGTACACACAAAAATGTTGTCTGTATAGCTTTGAGTTTTTCTGTGTGGCAGTCCTTTATGTAGTTCAGCAATTTTACGGTACTTTCGTTTATTTCATTCATTCCATTTCGTAAATTAAGAGTCTCCAGAGGCTGTCGGCCATGTTGGCTTTAATCATTAAGTACAATGTTTTTTGCGAATCCATACTTTTTCGTTATTTATTGGCCAAAAGTTGTGTATGAGGTGTCATTTTAAACGTTATTATATTGCGCGTTGGGTTTGCTTTTCATATTTTGAATACATACGTCTAGTTTTGAAAAAAAGGTGGAAATAAAAGCTTCGTAGTCTTGGGGACTTGATGTGGTAAACATAATGCGGTCCACCTCCGAAGACCAAGATAGTGTGCATGAACAAGCATGGATGTCTTTTATCTGTACGATTATAAAACAAGTCTGCAATAGTTTAACCACTTATTAATTCAAATAAAATGAAACATGATTAAGAATACTTATCACAGTACAATAAACGTTTTGAATGGTCTTTTATGATAACCCCCTATACTAGGACCTACCAACTACAGAATCAATGTTACACTTATTTCTATAAAATATGTAGTGCATTTAAAAAGAAAGTCAGTATGGTAGTAGGCCGTTGTCATATTTGATTGGTAGGTATTTAGGTCGCTCCGCGAGCTGAGAGCTGGATGGGAGGTAGGAAGCAGGTAGAGTGCCGAGAACAGGTAGTTTTAGGTGTGACATAGGAGCGACTCCGGAAAGGGGTGGGGAGACGCTCCTGTGTCGGTAACCTGTAAATCGCGCCCTCTGTAAATCGCGCCCCATGCGTCGTCACGTCAACCCTCGTCAACGTCAATTAGCACAATATTAACCCTTCGCACTTTATCCATTCATAAGACAAATATATGTGTTTATTCCATATTAACACGTGTTAAACTGATTCCCATTACACTTTGTCCAGGCTTTGGACTGGCTAAATGACAAGTGCTAAGTTACTGTCATTTAGGCGTGTTTAAAATCAGCTTAACGCTTCGTCATTCTTTCAATTTTATTCATGTTTTTTTTTTGCTTTTTTAATTTTAATAGTTTTTTATTTTATTTTATTAGCTATTCAAGGTTAGGTTAGGTTAGGTTAGGTAGACACCAACACGAGCCAAGGCCCGTGACTCAGAGGTTCAGGTAGACAGGGCGCGATTTACCCAGATTTTTGATGGGGCGCGATTTACACAGGGCGCGATTTTCATGCATTCCCTGTGTCGCACCCCTAGCGAAAATTATTTATGACAACCCTCAGCCAGGTAAGAGCCGCCCCTGTGTCGCGTAATCCTTGTTTCTATAGCCAATGCTAAAAGTACAAATAATCCATGGACGCTATAGAAAAATACAGACTAATAATGTTTAATGATACAGACTCAACAATCATATCACGTAGTTGCGCAAATCTACGGTACGTAGTAGTTTTATCACACCCCCAAGCAATAAATAATTAGACAATTAGACCTATCACCTCATTTATTCTAACTATGTGAAAAACATCGCACTTATCTTTACCAGGAAGTAAGTATGTAATATTTTGAAAAAATATTACTGATAAATTGAAACAACTGATATTGGAAGTAATTGGATTGCTTATTAGCGTTCATTCCTTGAATTTCCGTCATAATTGGAGAAGGAAGTGTTATTGGAATTTACGAAAATTTAAAGACAGCAGAATAACTACTGTACATAACTAGCCTGTGTTACTATTTAGTTTAAAATTGCCGGCCGGTTTTGATCTGTGATAAACGTGGTTTACATACACACATAAAATTTTTGTAGTCATCCTGGCTCGGGTTCGCATCTTTATTAAATTATCCGGGAACGGGTCTCAAGGAACAAGCGGGCTGATGGAGTTTTTCTTGGAAATACCAGGATCACCTCTGAAGTCAGTACTTCCTTACTACTGAGCGCAGAACTGACCAGTGTGGTGAACTTCAACTGGAAGTAGCCCAGCTTGTCCCATCGTTTAAAGACAAACTGAACCATCTGATTTTTGCAGCTCTCCGTAAGTTTATTCCGAGCAAAAAGACAAACATTTAAATAGAAAGTTCAGTTGTTTGCCGTGTGGCCGTGTGACCGCAGTAGGATGGGCGCACACTAGTTTATTATTTAACCGGTTAACAAAATAGTGTTAAATGTAAAATTTATACGTATAGCCTTTACGCCTATAAACTAGATGAGTTAAGCATAACACGTTACGATTTTGTATGTAAAATTCTTTTTTTCAAAAGTTTGTGTAGATCTACTTACTTGCATGAGAAGAAAAATGAAAAATTGTTACTACTAGTAGCAATAAGTCAATCAATATCCATTTGCCAGTATTGTGTGTCCATTGACTATTGTGTGTTCTTACATTGTGTGTTGTGACTTGTGTGTGTTCTGACATTGTGTGTTGTGACTATTGTTTGTTGTGACTATTGTGTGTTGTGTCTATTGTGTGTTGTGACTATTGTGTGTTGTGACTATTGTGTTTTGTGACTATTGTGTGTTGTGACTATTGTGTGTTGTGACTATTGTGTGTTGTGACTATTGTGTTTTGTGACTATTGTGTGTTCTGACATTGTGTGTTGTGACTTTTGTGTGTTGTGACTATTGTGTTTTGTGACTATTGTGTGTTCTTACATTGTGTGTTGTGACTATTGTGTGTTGTGACTATTATGGACCGTACGCAAAGGTATGTTGTTCCAACCATCCTCCGTACACACAGCTATATAGTGGATGACCTCACTCTGCCTACGGTGTAAACAACTTGGCGAAGCATGCTGTTAAAGCCGCTCAAGAGTTGTGGCTGTCTTGTAATGTGATGTCATGTAAATCATGGCAGATGTAACATGTACGAGTTTTACTACAACGTGCTGTCGCTTTATTAGCCCACTCTATTTAATAATTTGGGGAGTTATGTACCTTGCTTAGAATTAAGGGCTTTAAGCATGGCTTTATTCACAATCACATCCAACTGTAGTATGTACCCAGATTTAAGCTTTCAATGGCAATCTAATGGAGTCATTTTATTTATTTAACCAATCATTAGCTGTTAACCACTTAAAGCGTGCAGAGGAGTCCCATGTTTTTTAATTAATTTTCGGCTTTTTATTATTATTGTTTTGTTTTTCAATAGCCAATAAGTAATAGTTTGTTGTCATCCTGCACAATTAACATGCATTGACTAAAAATAATGTCAAATTCTGGAACAGATTGACATGAAAAAAACAACTGTTATCTTTAATTTAAAAATTCATTCAAACTTTCTCAGTCATTACCATAATCAAAACAATGTTTCCTTGGCTCCTAGTTAAGTCTGTTGAACAAAAGGTTTTACCCAATGTAAACTCTTCAAGGCGAGTCGACATTCACTTGGAAGCAGATTTGGCACGCAAAGCGTGCAAGGGTGTCCACTAGTCAATACTGAGTCAATATTCTGTTACTTTTAATAGTTATACATGTACAGTAAGTTGAATGACTAATTTTAACGTTATTTACATACCACAAGTGCAGCAAGTAAGGCTGGCTGAGGTAACACGAGCGTAGCGACAGATCATACAAACGCTTGTACTTTGAGTTGTAAAACAATGCAAGACATTTGAAGTAATTTGTCTCACCTACTTGGTGCCTTCAATCAATTAACGCACTTACCTGCAACACAAAATAAATCTCTTCATATTGCTGGTCATGACTTGTTTGTGGCTAACAAATATTGACGGTTTCTTTCATAAAACTCAATTTATTAGTGTAATGTTATGTTACGTGGGGTTTTCATGTGACATCTTTATAAAATTTTAATTGTTTTTATTGACGTTAATCTTGTTTAGAAAATTTGAATTTAACCAATAAGTGACATTATATTAAAATTGGGAATTACCTCTCATTTTAAATAATAATTTACACATACAAATCAAATAATTGCTCTCCTTTCTTAATTTTATTTACTGAAGTTTAATTTCTACTGACAGAAAACTGTATGAAATTCCACCCACCCATACACGTGCAGTTGTGATGACCCTCTCACCCACCCATGCACGTGCTTTAAAAGTTTGTCTGTTGTGTTTTATTGAAAATTGTTGTTTTTGACACAGAAATGTTTGTTTATTGATGAAATTGAAATAAGGTAACAGTTATAATATTTCAATAATCTCTAAAAATGAGTGACAGAAGCGTTAAAAAATCGAGGGGTGAGCTGTGCGTTGTTTATTCCAAATTTCAACTGCCATCAAGGTACAGGGGGAAAAAGGAAAAAATTTGAGAACGTTGAAAAAATGGACCGTTCAAAAGCCTTTTACTTAGCAAAGGATGAACCTAATATTTGACCACTTTTTCTTTTTCTCGCATGATGAAAAACAAAAGCACATACACAAGCAATCGCAATAGAATCCATTGTCGACTACAGCACCACATAATATTTCTGGGGCGATAATCTTGTACGTCTCGATAATCAATCAAGACAATATTTAATCGACCAATTCGGGTGTAAAGCAAGCCTGATGGGCTCATTGTCCGCTCAAGCAAAACAGGAAGAATCATTTATGACAGTTTAACGATTCGGGTTTGTTGTCCGGATACAGTTCACTGCAACCATAAGAAAGCGACCTCTGTTTCTTTCTTTATGTGGGGAAGATAATTGATAACGTGTTGCGATGAGGCATAAAAGAATTAGATACTCCTATCTGCTATCCTGCAACTAAATTCAGACGGAACCGCCCCATTTCTTTCAGAGTGATTCAGTTTAGTCTGCCTGGCTTTCATGTTATCGGCGCGAGAATTAGCGATGTCTAATCAGCGGGGGGTTATCCAGACGTTTATTTTTGAAGTTCATTGCATAACCTGATATAGGGCTGACGTGTTATTGCTTGACCCTGATAGTGTTTTGCACATCGATCACGGGTTATCTCGGGTACATCGTCACCCTCGCCGCCTCAGTCGACGCCCTTCCTCACCATGGACAGTCAGTGTTTGTGTGCAGAAGTGATCCGCAGAAACTCCCACTGTCGCCGGGTGCTTCTAGGTCTGTTTACATTTTGTGTGTTAGATGTTTTGTTGGGTGGGAGAACAAACTAAGTGCAATTTTGGCACGCATTTTCTCGTCTGGCATTCTGTTCTTAAATGAACCAATAGTTATTTAAAGCAATTACTTTTAGAATAGATAAACCCTCTTGAAATGGTGCAATCTTCTTATTTTTTTATAAGGAAAATGAGGACATATAAAATTACATCATCGGTGTGATGTTGTCCGGCTGAACAAATTTTGTTGTTGTTGTAATCAAATGCGAGGTTAGTTGTTGGGACGATTAGGCAACTTTTGGTTTTGAGCTGTGTAAAATGAAGACATGATACATTTTACTGGGCCAATTTGAGAAGATCTATGTTGATGACTGTGGATGGATTGTAGAGTGCAGCATATATCATTGTACATTAATCCAGGTTTATATATATCGACATTATATCTTCTTGAATTATTTTAATGACGATCAAAGTTACAACCCTGGAAGCCTTGCCCAATAATTATTCACGAGGGAAAGGAATACGGGAGCTGAGGGTCGATCTCGGTGTAAAAGGGGTGAGGTGAGGTAGAGTGTTGGCGGGATCTCTCAGGGCTCCGTTGTGGGACCAGTCCTTTTATTAAATTCATGCCATTGAGCTGCCAATCAGCTTGACCTCCGACATGACGTGCACTATGCAACTATATTTGCCTCCACACTGACTGGCAGAACATGCAGTCCTTTTTCAAAAGTATAAATCACTTCTACTTACAGGTGATAATTGAACTAAGAAAAGGTAATTTAAAACTCATTGCCAGTGATTCAGTTATTATTCTCCATTAGAATCGTACCTGTAAATAAATCAATCAAATAACACGCTTTCCCCCCTTTGATTGACTAAATACGAATTTGGCTGCTAATGTAAAAAAAACTTGGTGGTTTTAAATATTTAGATTTAAGTATGGAACTAAAGTAGAGACGTACAATAATCTGCTCCCTCCGTGTTTGTAATGTCCTTATTTTAAAGATACTCAAGAATAGACGGACTTGTTAATGCTACATCCTGATTTTAACGTTGAACTTAAATTTCATGCCAATTTAACAATGAATTGAATAGTGCTTAAACTAATGGTGAGAATATACATTATTCACAAATTTATGTAGACTGTAATGAATATTTTATTCTGTGAATAAACGTATTGCATTTTATTGACTTATCAATAAGTTAAGGGACAGTTGTGCTGTTGACATGTTATTTTCCCTTTAATATTTACTCTGAGAGACTTGGATGGTCAGACGAAGTCCCTGAAGGGTTTTTGTCGTCCAGTAAACTTTAATCATTGTTTGTTGTTGTCGACTGGTCGTTGAAAAGTCACACAATCTTGTTGACAGAGGAAAAACATTGTCCTTTGTTGTGGAAAATACCTGTCCCACATGTAAGTAGTGGAATCCTTCCAACCGAACGGCCTTGTGTGTGTGTTTTGTGTTTTTTCCAATCTGTTTCGTTACTACTCTATGTAAAGTCGTTTGTTTACCTAATTACTCACGTCAGTGTGCAGTTTTCAACAGACAGAGTTAACGAGCCACTTGTTCCTACGTCAACACTCGTCAGAGATAACATTCCGTCAGCTACTTAATAGCCAAGCGTATCGAGTATCATAGCTCGGACGGTGCGAACACTTACACCAAGCTCAAAATGACAGAGGAAAAAGAAAGAAGGCGCCACCTTATTGCCGCTGCCAACTAAGTGGCAGTTACCACTAATGCTAATGTTTATAAATTTGTAGTAATAATTAGTACGTTTGTCCTTCAGGATTTGGAGGGGAATAAAGGGAGGGTATGTCGACGTCGCTCGGACACCCCAAGTTTTTATAACTCGACACCAATTCAATGTGCCGCAATTTAAGAACTTATGACAGTAATTTCTGGCTATTGACACTCTTATAAATAGTTGTTGCAATTAAAGGCCCATATCAAGGAATAAAAACGACAAATGAATTTGAATAGCTGCGTGATTAAAGGCGGCTTGACCTTGTACTTGTCAGCTGAGGCTATTGACGTGGCCGCCGTCTATCTGATCTCTCATATTACGTCAATAGTTAACTAACTCTGTCAGTGCCCATATTTGTATCCGTCCTAGGACTTTGATGTGTTCGTAAAATTGATAATAGTTAAGAATATCATATCGGTATCTTTTATACCAATTAAATAGCGTAGGGACATTATTTATTTTTACACAAAAACTATTCTATGTTATTTTAAACAGCCCATAATATAAGTACTATCTTTTATTAAAATATACAACTCCTCAAGGTCTTCCCAGTAACGTACATGATTCCTTAATACCTACCCATACGTCCTTCAAACGTTATCATTGGACCCAGCCTCCTTGACTTCACCATTGTCCCAGCCTCAGCCTCTGTAACTTCACGATTGTACCAGACACAGCATCCGTGACTTCACGATGGTCACAGCCCCAGTATCTGTGTTTTCATGAAAAACCGCCTCAAAATCTGTGACTTAACGATTGTCACAGCCCCAGCCTCTGTGATTTCACGATTGTCCCAGCCCCATCCTCTGTGACTTCACGATTGTCACAGCCTACGATGAAGGCCTACGATTCGACCAATAGTCACATTCGCTTTCTCAGCCTCTACGATTTCATCGAATGTTATACCCACGGTCTCTGTGATTTCACCTTTGTCACGACATCAGTATCTGCAATTCGACGGATTGTCACGTGGTCTGCGCCAACTGAATCGATTTCATGACGAGAATGGTCGTCAAAGTGGCTAATTTTGTTCGCGTCTACTTTTGTTGTTCCCATTTTGCGACTAACACGTTCCCAAACAAAATACAACACTTTCTTTGTTACCAAGCCAGACATGGATGGGCTTTTTCCAAGAAATTATCAGGAAACAGATGGGGACAGGTCTGAGTGTCGCCAGTCGAAATGATAACCGTAAGAGGAAGGGATAGCTAGTCCCAAAATCTCTCGGCAGAGGCAGCACCTTATGGAGACAAATCATTTGAAATAACGTTAAATTGAAAAACCCAAGGAGCAAGGAGACACGCGATTGGCTGGCTGGAAAGTGCAAGGGGGTACGGGATAGGCTAACCAAAAATAGAGAGGGAGAGGACCACGAGGTCGACGGAGGGAAGTGAGGCGTTCGACTCTTTCACTTTCTTTGAAGTCTTAACAAGTGCAACAAGGTTGAGGTCCTCAGGACACCAACTTGTCCATAAATTATAAATAAATTTACATAAACTCATTGTTATATGTAATACAAATTACAGATTTGTTTTTTAAATTACTTGTGTGCAGTTAAGAGTCAGTGCATATAGGACTCCATTTCAATACCCGGTGTCAATTAATTTTCATAACATATAACTTATGTATGCGTGTAGAGATTTAGGTTGTATTTTAGTTTACTGTTGAACAGTTGACGACGTCTCCTCGATGTGTGATCATCACACACGTTAACTCGCCTCAGTTAGCACTTGGCCTTCCCAGCCATCAGCACGTAATGGACCTGATCGTGGCACAGAGTAAAAGGGAAGGTGAAGGACCCGGCGAGACCGTGAATTTGAAACCGCGGAGCTCGTGACTGTGTCGTGAGTATTTTGGCCTCTGGGAGTGAGCCAGCCGACAGCCGGCGAGCCCTAGACCACGTGCCCTTCCACGTCACGCCACACTGCCTGTACTACACCTTCGTCTTGCCTTCGACCGTCCTTGACGCCGCTTATCTTATCGCCGATTGTTCTAAACCTAAATTATTAATTTACTCTACCCACTGAGTTAAGACGCCTCAAAAGCACAGTCAGTTTTGATTTAGCATCATTCTGAGAAAAATGTGTCGACGAATCCTAACCGTAGTATTATAGTTTCCAAACTGTCGTCGTTGTTTTCGTAAATCAATTATGTTTACATAAATTAAGTTAAGCTTTGTTTAAAGTTATAAGTAACTAGAGAACGCCCCGCCCACTTCGCGTGCCAACCCCACCGCTCACTGCGCTCGATACACCTCGGCCTTCGGCCTCGGCATGTGACAACTACAAATAATAGTAGATTAACTGAATAACATAAAATCACAATATAAAATTTATATACAATATCTCGCTCACACTACTGGCGTTGCTACCTATTTATTAGTATTAACGCAATGGTATTACTTAGCCTATTTCAATGGTGTTTATATAATTTATTTTTGTTTAACAGCTGAAGATTAAACTCTTAATGCACCAATAGTATAATGTCAAACATACAAAATAAATATGTTTATTTGTTTACAAAACAGCTGTTGTTAATTTACTATGGAACCTTGTTAATCTTATGGGACAATCTTTTAGAGGCGGTTTATACCCATTAGGAGTATTTTATCAAGATGAAAATGCTTTATATAGTTGTTCTATTTAAGCCCTAAAAAAACAGTATACAAAATGTCAGCTCCCTACCTACATGGGAAGATGGAGAATTAGTGATGAGTGAGTGAGGGCTTTGCTTTTTACATATATAGATTCGAGTTCAACTTATAAAAGTTGAGTTTACACCCCAAAAGGGTGTCGACGTTGGGTTGTAATCAGGGTCCGGATGTTGTGTAGGAAAGTGAACTGAGTACCAGGTTTCAATTTCAACTCAACCAGCTGTAAATAAGACCGATTACTACGTGGTTCAGATTCCACGTAAAACTGTAGGTCTCTTTAATGTCTTGGCTATTGGGGTATTAATAAATGGCTCTCTTTAAGAAACAGTCGACTTCAGTACAACAGTAACTAGGCTTCTTAATTAGCTGAAAATAAGGCCAAACTACTTGGTTCAGATTCCACGTAAAACTGTAGGTCTCTTAGATGCCCTGGCTATTGGGATATTAATAAATGGTTCTTTCTAAGAAACAGTCGACCTTAGTAACAGTAACTAGGCGTGTCAATTAGCTGAAAATAAGACCAAACTACGTGGTTCAGAGTCCACTTAAAGCTGTTGGTATTTTAAATGCCCTGGCTATTGGGTTATTAATAAATGGCTCTTTCCAAGGGACAGTCGACCTTAGTAACAGTGACTACACTCGTTTATTGTCACACATCACACTCATTCGCCCTTATCTCTCCGATCGACGTCTTAATGATGAATAAGGAATAGTAGCATAGTTCAAATATGAATTAATAGTCATCCTTCTCATTGTCATTACTTCCAAACGACAGGTGTCCCCACGCACCCTACTTCACCATTTCTCTGAGACCCTACCAACATAGGATCGTGTGCGTCACTCTGTACACACATTGATCTACATAATAGTTTATTATCATTGTTTTTAAGTTGCATGTCATTCACAGTTGGTTTTGATCTCATCAGGACCAATTCAGTTTATATGTAAGACAGATTACTTAGGTGAATTAAGAAATACCATATCAATAATTGAATTGAACTTAAATTTTTAAACGTCTCGAATAGTTATTAAGTGACTGCTGATTTATAAAAAATTTATAATAGTCACCACCATTTAGCCACGAGTTTGAAGCCAATACTTGTTTGTTTACTGTCGTATCTTAATCTGATGTGTATACTTTGAGATGGGCCATTAATAGATTTATATCTAGTTAACATTATGATACATCAAATAAAATGAGATGGCACAGTTCGGATATGCAAAATTTAATACACCTCTTCGCTGTATAATAAATAATAGTATAATTCTATTTATTTTAAATACTGTTGAATATTGTTTTCTAATTTTATAGTATTGTTAATTTATTAAATATTTAATAATTAATTTTAGATATTTAATATTTGTGGCCAATTTTACAGTATTATTTATATTTAAACTACCTAATATTTGTTCTTTATTGTTGAAAGTTATTATTTTGTTAACCCTGTCATTACAAGGTGCTGCTGCTAAAGATCTAATATCATTGCTTGTAAAATTTATCCGTTATTTATTGACGTGTCCTATTCAAATGTGAAGTTTTTCAATGGAAATAAATGGTTCTTGATTCTCGGCTCTTGTAGTATTTTTAGATTAACGTTGATGTTTTATAAATTTAAATGTATTGTGTTCATTATTGTTCTATTATAAACAGCCGTATATCATATGAGACTTAAGTGTGTGACCCTGTATCATAAATAAACCGCCTTGGCCGAATATATAGTAGAAAACATTATTTATGAGACCGAAATAACTGCCAATAACCCTTCGATATACAAGGATTATATAACCTGCTTCGCGTGCCATTCCCGTCCTCATTGTGCTCGTAACAACTCGGTATGTGACTTTGACTACAAAATAAACAATATACGTAGGTTAACTGTACAACGTAAAATCACAATATTCAATTTATTTACGGTATCCCACTCACTTTACTTGCGATGCTACCCGTTTATCACTCACTTTACTTGCGATGCTACCCGTTTATCACTCACTTTACTTGCAATGCTACCCGTTTATCACTCACTTTACTTGCAATGCTACCCGTTTATCACTCACTTTACTTGCAATGCTACCCGTTTATCACTCACTTTACTTGCAATGCTACCCGTTTATCACTCACTTTACTTGCAATGCTACCTATTTATAACTCACTTTACTTGCGATGCTACCCGTTTTTCACTCACTTTACTTGCGATGCTACCCGTTTATAACTCACTTTACTTGCGATGCTACCCGTTTATCACTCACTTTACTTGCAATGCTACCCGTTTATCACTCACTTTACTTGCAATGCTACCCGTTTATCACTCACTTTACTTGCAATGCTACCCGTTTATCACTCACTTTACTTGCAATGCTACCTATTTATAACTCACTTTACTTGCGATGCTACCCGTTTTTCACTCACTTTACTTGCGATGCTACCCGTTTATAACTCACTTTACTTGCAATGCTACCTATTTATAACTCACTTTACTTGCGATGCTACCCGTTTTTCACTCACTTTACTTGCGATGCTACCCGTTTATCACTCACTTTACTTGCAGTGCTACCCGTTTATCACTCACTTTACTTGCGATGCTACCCGTTTATAACTCACTTTACTTGCGATGCTACCCGTTTATCACTCACTTTATTTGCAATGCTACATATTTATTAGTATAAACAACCAATGATATTACCTAGCCTATTTTAAACGCGTTCATTTAATTTGTTATTGTTTGCGTTCAAGTCCAGTAGAGTGGAGACTTGAAATGGAATATTAATAAAACCATGCTTACAATTTTCTCTGGTTTAACATTATGAAATATCTGACTCCTCATTATTACAAACACGATTGTTTACATTCTAACTTGTTGGAGGTCATTATGTACTTTTGAACAGATTTTACTTTTCGATTCATTTAAATCTCTCCATGTGATTTATGTACCTGAAAAACGTACTCAAGGGCTTCCCATACTGACTGTTCTACGAACAGAGGCAATTTTTTTGACACCTCGACCCTTTAAATTGGTCAAGAAATAAGGGAGGAGTTGCGCTGACAAAAAACTACTTCACGTATAAGGACATGAGAATATGAATGGTGAACTTAAACGAGCATAGTCATTGTTACTTATACCTTAAAAAAACCCATATACCAATAGCCCAATAGCCAGGTTAACTAAAGGACCTACAGTTTAGCGTGGACTTTGAACCACGTAGTATTGGTCTGATTTTTGGCAAACTGACAAGCATAATACTCGGTTATCTCCCTTGCACAGCACCCGAACCATTCTACAAGGACACCTCAGACTTCTCAAGTTGTGTCTAAGTCGATGGTAATCATTGAGTGGACGGAATGTTGGTATAAAAGAGTTGAGGACAGAGCTTATCGCCTGGAATATGCACCCGAAAGTACAGCACTACGTTACAGTTTGGATAGAGTTAATTTGAAAAAAATAAATATTAAATTTACTTTGTTTTATCTTCACAACCGTTGCTTTTTTGCACCTGTTTTATATAATATACGACTGTTATCATCAATGTAAGTAGTCATCTTGCATTTTGTCCCTATCTGGGAATAGATCCTGTTTTAAGGACGTAACTCTGACCGTGCAAGAACTAAAATTACAGTTAAACAAATTCTAGCCAAAACGCTCAGACTATTTTTATGTATACCTGATGTAGTCCAGACAATCCTACTAGAATGCTTACTCTTCTTAAATAAACATCTATTAAGTACAGATCTGAAATGTTATTTCTAATCAGGCGTATTTTCGTTGGATCATTGCATCTGAAACGAGGTTAGCTGTTTAATTATTGAAGTAGTCGACGCTATGCGTTCCGCCCGTGATTTCGATAAGTTCACTAGTATGGAAGTGTGCGAGTCACGTGATCAGCTGTGTTTACACTCGAGTGTTGTACATCACGGAATCTCCCTTCCGGGGTCAAGGAAAAATACAGTTGACAGTTTGTCCTTGAATGGACAGCTCACAGTGTCAACAAACATTGATGAGTTACTCATTCGCCCCCTCTTATTTAATATCTTCTTATCTAAAACAAGCAGCGTTCGGACAAAATCTTTTTGGCTCTAAGGAGTTTTAATTTTTATGGGGGTTTTCGACCACGAGAAATCGAAAGGCACCGGTCTCAACCCTGGGAAAATTCTGATTTCTGCCTCAGAGGCTCAAAGACTTCTAGCAGAAAAAATGTCCATCACAGCTGATGTGATGAGAGGACAACCAACATCAACAAACAACAGCTGATCTAAAGCATTTTCAGGTTTTTATTATTTTACTTTCTCCTATATGCGTTAGCATAGGAGTGTTGTTTTCAAAAAAAATGTGTGATGTCTGTGTGTATGTGTGTCTGTCTGTGTGTATGTGCACTTCGCTGGAGACCACACGCATGAATCGATTTTAACGAAATTTGGTATGTAGGTGTATTTAGCCATTATATCAAAAAAATTTCACTTTTTTAAAATTGTAGTTTTGTTTTATTTTTAAAGGCAAAAAACACAAAAATGGAATTTTCTCGAAAACGATTCTAACGATTTTGATAACATTTTAAAGAAAAATGTGAATTACAATTTAAAATATTTTAGTAAAACCGCATGTCTCTAACTTGACTAATTTAGAATTAATCTATATTTATAAAAGAGGATGTTTGTATATATCTATATATATGTTTGAAGTTTATGCGCTGCCAAACCATCCAACCGATCGCCATGAAACTTTAGGATGTTGTCCTGTATACTCCCGAGATGGTTTCTGTGAAGTTTGATGCAGATCCGTCCACAGGGTCCTGCCCCACGGGCTCCTAAAGATCCCATGTTATTCAAATGGAGAATCTGAATTGTTTACAAAAACATATGACTGTGTGGTTTAATGTAGTTTCACATGCCATAAGCAGATTGAAGTTCTCACAACAACAGTACTGTATATGTTTTGATTTATTGTAGTTCTACATTTCACCTTGAGAGTGTAGCACACACTACTTTTACTTGATCAGGTGATCTGTATTTGGTGTTAAGCTTTTTTCCTCGGTAATTAAAACATGTGGTGAAATGTGAAAATAAAAAATAAATAATTATTTGTTTTGCAGTTTAATTTTTATGACATGCCTCCTAAAAAATATAATATTGGTAGAAGAAGCAAAAATCCTTGAATTCTTTCAGCTATTAGGTTCTAAATCAAACTCAATATTATGACCGGCGAAGCGGGCGGGTACAGATAGTCATATCATAAATCAAATGAGTTATGGAAAAACAATTTGAGAATCAAACTGGTAATTTTAAAAGTTTTGATTTTTTAATTTTTAATATGGGGGAAAGTTTGTGCCAATTCTTTAGAACCATTTATTATTTTTGTGCGGGGTTTCCTTCTCAATTAGTTTTATTTTTGTATGGGTTTACCTTATTACTGTTACTGTAAAGTGTTTCCAAGAGTGTCGATTTCGCGTGTGTTGCTTAGTCAGCAGTATAAGGTTATTTATTTTGCAGAATAAGGTTAACCCTTATAAAATCAGCGTTGTTTGCCCCCGAACTATATATTATATGTTTGAAAACCTAGAAATGGAACGTGGAAAACCTCCGAAACGAAATTTTATTAATAACCTTCAAGGTATAATAAAACTATTCAGTTTGCAAAATTCATCTGAGCAAAGCTCGGTCTCCCGGTACTATAATATTTAAGTAAGGTAGAGTCTTTGTAAGACATGTTATGAGTGCGTTTACATGCCTCGAGGTAGGTACACTTTTGTTCCTGTGCTTTTTTTACTATCAAAAAAAATTGTACTGTGGCAAGCTAATGAGAATATTATTTAACAAAATACTTTTGTCCGTGACAGTATAATTAATTGTAGTCTTTATTTTAGACATATCAATCATATAATTTTAAAAACAATTCAGAGAGAAATGCAGTTTTCATTCCAATTAATTATGTCAGCGCGCGGATATGTCGATGTTGTATTTTATAGCACCACTGCACGTGTTTGTGGGTAGATGGATTTATTTTGATTGAAACATATGTAATAGAATTATAAGTTAATTAATAATCACTCTTCGTTTCTGAACGGTTTAGTAAAATTCAAAATAGTGAACAAATATTTGCTCAACAAGTCATTGCTCATATGACTTTTTAAAAAACAACTCGCAAACAAGAACGGGTACTTTGGTCAAGCGGGCGTTTTATATAAACTTGTCAAAACTTCATAAAATTGTTTAAAGTCCATCTTAAGCTTTGAACTGCATAAGAATAAATTCTTCATCTTCTCAGTTCAGTTTGATCTATAAATTTTTGCTTAGAACCTTGTTAATGCACAAACTAGCAGATTATGTGTCAAGGTTTATGCGGTATTTCAAGGCTGATCTCATGACAATGGATGCTATACCCACACACCCTACACACTGGAAGGCCCCCCACTACGTTCCTTATGTGCGTAAACAACTAAAAGTGACATGCTACCGCTTTGTGAAAGCATAGCATATACTGGAAAGGAATACGAATGATTGCTTCTGTTGTTTTTAAATCGCTGGTCTAAATGTGTTTGGGTCTAAAGTTTTTAGTCACATTTTCTTCCTCGCCATGGCTCTCACACGCTTTATCCGGTGTTTACAGTAATGAACATCGCCATAAAAGATACGAAAGCACGTTTCAATCGAATTACTCTGTATTATTTGTGGTGAAGTTTGTTTATACTGTACTAATAAACATTAATACTGTAGGTTATGCAGTCTTTACGAGACTCGTGTGGGAGTGTGTTCGTGTTGAACAGAAGCCATAATCGTAATTATTAGTAGTTTTATGATGGTTTCAGCTTCAAAATACGGCATAAAGCATGGGGCATTAACTTTTTTAATCTGTCGACGACCGCGTCATTTTGAACCTGGCACGGCTACAAGCCCGCTAATACTCGTTCAACATACAAGAACGTCTTTTGTTCAAAACTTAGTTGTATACCAACACTTTAGTTATTCCAAGAGAATGCTGAATTCTTCTGGTAAAAGTGTGTAAATTATCAGTAATGTTTTTTTAACGAACTCGTTCATGGTGTTAACAGTTTGAAAAAGTATATTATAAACACAGATAAAATGCAACTTGGAAATACAATTGAACTTAGATACGATCAACAACTCTAAGATGGTACAAGTGCGCATGAACCAGCTCTGAGATTTTGGTGAATCCATAGAGCGCAGATTTCCGTGTTCTGCCACATAGAAGGAAGAAACAGAGGTCGCATTTAATAATGCGCTGAAAGTGTGCCGAGTTACTTTTAATACTCAAGCGGATAGCAGGGCTAGCACCTTGTCAGTCCCTCCTCATATTTTCCAAAAATCCTCTGCGATAAATATAGTAATTATTACTACACATGTATAAGGATGTACATTAGTTATAATATGTTTGTAACTGTCCCTGAGGCGTTCGCCATAAGAAAGCGACCGCTTTTTTTCTCTGTGCTTCTGTAAGTGGATACTGCTGTTTGTTGCCAATGCGGCAAGGCATTGTTTTGTTGTAGGTAGTCTTAATAATCATATATCAGTATTACAGTATGGCAGTTCAACATTTGTTTTGTTAACGATAGTTAAATAATATATTATTCAATACACCTTTCATACTCACATACTCAACCAATAAAAAATAAAAAACGTTACATTGAAATTTGTGTCAGTACTAGTTAGTTGTGTCTTCCTTGTTCCCAACAGGCGAAGAGATCTTGTGAACACAGTAAAATACTTTTGTTACAAAAAAGGAGTTTCAATTGAGTTTTTAAATTGTGTTGGGACGACACACTCTTTGATACTCTCAGGAAGCCGGTCTATCAAAATCCGACTCGAGCTTAACATTAATTCTATAAAACTGCGTTCGATATTTTTCTCTGCCTCCGGTGTTGTATTTGTGTACATTACCACCCTGGGTCAGTTTACATCTGAATCGGCAATAAGAAATTGCCGCAAGGGCATAGAGACTCGGTAAACCAAGCTTCCTGAAAACTTCATGATGCGACTCTCAACAACGAAAATCGAAAAAAACTATCTGACAGTTTTTTCTGTAATCTAAAGTCTCTTTCAAATTTATATTTGGCACACGCCTTCCCATAGACTTAATCCGTTAGTCAAATGTGGCTGAACAAGACTAAACTAGGCTGTATTTTTAATCACAAAGGAGCAAAACTGGCCCAGGTTACATAAGGCATACATATATGAAGTAATCTTCGAACAGACGTAATCAACATGATCGTTCCAAGTCCAACTTATCAAAGTACACGTTTTTTTTATACTAAGAAATTTAGTATTTATATACGTATTTTAAATATTGAAATATTTAGGGAATATTCGGTGGGTATATATATATATATATATTGAAGAAATAATTTTGGAATACAGTTGTGCTATGTGTAAAGGGATATCTGATTTTGGGTAATCGTTGGTATAGGCACTATGCCTTTCTAAAGCAGCGTTCACTCGGCACAGGTATCGCAAGTTTGTCGCCGGTTCGGAATGCAGTCGGTGTGGTATGAACTGCGTCACACGATTTGCAGATAATAGCTCTATTCTCGGCCGGGTAATCACAGTTGTTGCACAAGTCCAATTGACACTAGTCAGGTCAGGAACGGACCGGATCGGTTGGAACGAGTAACAAGTTAATTAATTGATCGACACAACCGCGACGGCTTCAAACAGTCATTTGGCGATCTGGGTCTAACCGGTCTTGATTGAACCAGTCGAGTTGTTTTAGAAAATTGAACCGCCGATCACCGAGAGAGTTGGTGCTGATGACGTTTGGTTGATCTCGAGGAAGACAATCATCGATCAACACGATTTTTGCTATTCACCAAGAATATCGGAAAAGACGAAAGAACGTTGGTTTTTTTGTTTGCCTCAGATGTTACTGAGCATACTGGATGTCAAAAGGTCCGTAACATTTTGCCACCACCGTGTCACAGGATTTGTCAGGATGTTCGAATCCAGTTCGAGGTAGGATCAGGATCAATAACAAAGGATCACAAAAGTTTGGACTGCATGTGAAGATTCCAGCTCCTTGTGGGTGTTCACGTTTGTGCAATGGATGGTGGACAGGACAATTAAAGAACAATATAGGTAAGAATTATTGATTGCCTTGAAATTAAAAATTGTACAAGTAACAGTCACGTAAGATCAGGGAATTTCATTACTAAAGACAATTGTATGAAAAATAAAATCAAAATCCTACACAGTTTGAATGTCATTAACACTAAAAAAAGACACTAAATCTCCTCGGCCAAGTACATTCTCAGACCTTGCCTAATTTAAAAAAAATCTTCCAATTTCAAAATTTGTATGAGAGAATTGAATAGATGGATTCACTGGGTGTACGTTTTTTAAGTGTAATATATTCATAGATTTGATAGTTGCGTTTTGGAGAAATTTGAGTGAGACATTTTAGGGGTTTCTAAAGAAAGGTAGAGATTCAGAAATGAAGATTGAAGGAAATTTAAATAATTTACGCGACGAAATACAAATCTAGGTATGGTTTAAACATTCCTCTGTCTCATGTGATAAATGTACGTATACTTCTAGTTCAACGTTTTAACTTTGTAGCAACTTGTACAGTTTCTTCTATAAGACATTCATGGTTTTCAAAATTGAACATAATTTTCTTTTCTGCCCTCAGCAGAACATAGTGTGGTGATTGTTCGCAAGGAATTACTACTACTAAAAAGTAACTTCAAAATATAAAAATGTTTAAATTGATAAATCTGCTGAAATATGATAAAACTCTTTTGAGGGTTTTTAAAGACTGTTAACAAACAAGGAGTAGGCATAAGTAATACAGTTACAAATTTTCATCTCTATGCTAAACGGTGTGCCTTGTTTTCTGGATTCGTGGACTATTCTTGTTTCAGCGTTTGTGGACGGTAAGTGGTTGCCGCACCGCACTAGTCCACAGAGGGCCGAAACTGCGTATGAGTCGCTCCTTCCCGTTCAATGTGGCAACCTCGCATAGACCGAGGCCTGTTCTTATATGATGCACACAGTTTTTCCTATACTATGATTAATATGTCTTAAGTTAAGGTATTGTGAGGCAGTGGAAACACTGGTTGACATTTTAAATATATTTCCAATTTAATTTCTAGAGTAAAGGCTGCGGAATCTACGGGCAATGTCGAATATCTGATCGAAAAGGTCGATTAACAACCAGGAAGTCGTTTTTACGAGTGCCATTGGACCGACTAATGAAGATTTTTTGTGATTGTTTTTTAGAGGATACGGATTAGTAGTTTTGCGGATTAGCCATGGTATCTAAGCAACACTTCCTACACCACTCGTGGTCCTAGTGCCTGCGGCTGACTCACTGGCCGCCTACCGCACGTGACCTAGTCGTGAGTCACTCGTGAGCCCACAGACCATCCACGTGCGTCCGTCCACTGGTGAAGTCAGACCAGTTTCACCCCTGCAGTTCTGGATATGTGCAGTGAGCAATTTCGGACACCGGTTGTCGAGTTGTTCGGGCTTGCTATAAAGAGTCGGCATGTAAGCGTAGTATAGCAGCAAGAGTTTTAAGTGTAAACTAGACGTCGATAACTACAAAATTGTACATAAACTAAGTACTCAACATTAATTTTTGAATGCGATGAAAATAAAAATCGTGATGAGAAGTAAGTTGAAACATTTTAGAAAAACCGAATCTGAACTGTGAAAAGATTTCAGTTTCCAAATTACCACAACAGCCGTGACGAATGCTTACTCAGCTCTTGCTGTGCTAAGAGTCAACATAAAATGAAAATAACATGAAAACCACATGTTGACGCTTAAGACCCCTCCCCTCCAATGTCCAATATCTAGATAGCTTATAATCTTCTAGATCATTTGTAAGATTTTGTTTCCCAGTGAACAACGAACGAAGTCCGTACAAAGAAGTACCAAAGCAAGTTTTTAAGTGGCTCAATTTTCAATAAAAAAAGTGAAACAGTTCAAAGTACAGCTGAAACCGAACCTTGGTACAGACTAAACGGAGATCGAAGGCGGCGGCTCGTTTCCCTGGAAAAGTGAACAAAACCCGTTTGCAAGCGTTACCGACTGACAAAAATAGAGATAAAGCAGGATATGCATTGTAAAAATGAACGATATTGCAAACGATATACTATTCTTCTTTGATTGCACTTCAGGTCTTGTGTGTTTTTTATATTTGTTATTGTTTTTTTTTTACTATTATTTGTATCTGTTAAGGACTTGGCTAATTCAAATTGTATTGTTAATGCAAAATAAATACGTTTTGAGTTTGAATATAGACTCTCATAGGCTGGGATTTCATTAATGTAAATAATGTTTTGCCGGCGAGTGACCGCCGCCCAAGTTTGGTAAAATATACTTATGAAACATAAAAGAATTCTGTGTTTGATTTCGGTAAACGACATTTTACCATCCTCAGACCAAAGGGATTCACGAAGGAAATTTCTTCCTTCCTCTGTGACTCCCTCTGGTGTGAGGGAGGTGAACGTTGTACATCGGAATCAATCATAGTAATAAAGTACAGTACTTGTAAATTCTGTGCTTAAATGAAACTTGCGTTCTGTGACGTTCACTTCTAATGTCTAACATCACGTGGTATGCCTGCTATTAAACTATAATATTTTATCAACATATATTTTATTTATAAACAGAGAGATGAGTTGTAAATGATCCACTCAATAGAGATTGATCATAATATATTGTAAGATGAGCTGTTTTTCTTTTTTTTCTTACTGAGTGAGATTAAATCGCTGCATCGTGACGACGTAAGTTCAAAAAAACATACAGTGATAATTTTTAATGGTAACGAAATGTACTGTACCATTTTAGAAGTCTCTCGTGATAGTTAAACATGTAATTTTGTGTCTGGTTGTGGTCATTATAATAATTAAAATATCAAAAAATAAGTATCTGGTTGTGGTACATTGTTTTATAATTTCCTTTATAATTTCCATAACTTATAAGGTGCTTCAGAAAACAAACACAACGTTTCGAAAGTTTTAAAACTCTGGTCGTCTTCAAGTGTTACGACTATATCCTAATATAAAACTATTTTCCCACTTTAAATCAACCCCTATATCAATGTGAGAAAACCCTTAAACAACTAAATGATTATAGATTATGATGTAGTTGTTTTTCTCACATTGATATGGGTTAATTTAGAGGTAAGGAAACATTAGTTAGTAACTCACACCTGAAGACGACGGGAGGTTTTATCTGTCGAAACGTATGTTTTTTCCAATACAAGGACAAACTTTCAAACAACTAAAAATTCACTCAGTTGAACGAAAATGGCGTTAAGAATGAAAAATCATGTTTTAGCCTCTGTTATGAATGTTTGTGTCGAATCATGACTTGGTTGGCTGCACTTCTGTTTGTGAGGCAGCTCGTCTTGAATGGATTGTAAACGAATGATGACGCTGCTGTAACTGACAAAAGGCTGATCATTTATGACAAATCGACGTGCGCAACATACGAACAAAATCAAGGACCAACAAACATAAGTGCGTCACTCCTTTATGGAGCTGTTTCGGAGAATCTCACAATCATATGGATATTGATATTAAATGATAAGGCGATCCCACTCAGTGGCTACCAACTGTTACTTGTATTTATATTCAGTAACTAGCTGTACCCGCCCGCTTCGCCGGTCATAATATTGAGTTTTGATTGTATCATTGAAATGTGCAGCAACCTTTCAGTTTACATAGTATCCAAATTACAACAGCTGATGTTTTGTGTAGTTTACTACTGTGCTCAATTATTTTTAATTTTGAAAGTTTTGCCTACCACAATTTTATTATATTTGTTTTTATTTAACAGCTGTTAATCAAATAAATCAATCAATTAATATAGCTTCACAAGAAATCAAAACATAAAAATATAAACAGTATAATTTAGACATATTTAAAACCCACAGCTGATATTCTTTTTATATTTGACTTATTATACCTTCATGCATCCTGCTATTTGATTAACATCGAAACTTTAGAAGTCCAAGGGATGGAGCCCTGAGGGATTAAAGAAACGGGAATAGGACAGAACCCTTCCCTGGGGTATATAGAACAACTTCCCCAAGTTTCATGGCGATCGGCTGGACGGTTTGGTAGCGCATAAAGGATAGACAAACAAACATACATTGGATTTTATATATATATATATTAACTAAATTACACAGTACGAGATATTTACAGGGTTTTAAATTATTAAACACTATTTTACCGCCTGAATTAAAACTACTCTTATTGCCACTTTAAACACACGCACGCACGCGCACACTAGTTTATCTTCATTCAGTATCTGCCACTGTTGCAGGAAGAATTGGTTTTGATCACCGTTCAGGCCGTTTTTAATAATGACCAGAAGTTATTGCACTATTTAGGGGCTTCTAGATTGGTCGAAAATCGGAAGCAGTTTGCAGTGCGGAGATAGGGGTGGCGCTATGAATTATTGCAATGATCCACGACAACATGGTTAAACCGGCGTGATTAATGAATGTTTTGAGAATTTTGGAAAAGATCTGACCCCTTTATGACTCAAAACTGGAAGTGTTAGGTTTCAAATATGTGTGAAGTTTAGCGTCATCACTCATCAGGTATAACACATTGATTAAAGATTCAAGATTAATTTATTGGCTCAATATGAACTATTATAGTTTCTATGCAAGGCATAATACAAAAATAACATCATTAATCAAGAACATAAAATAATACACAAACATCATAAGTCGATTAATATTAAGACAATTTTTCACTATGGCCTACACTTAAGCCGATGTTGGCATTTATTTTATTACAATAAGAGCTGCTGAAATAAGAAAAAGTATTTAATGTTGATTGTTGAGTCTCCAGCCGTGTTACCGGATATAGCTGATGGCGTAAAAATTTTCTTCCATTGTTGTTTTTACAACAATATCATAAAATTTTATTTTTATTTTTGCTTATTTTTGCAGACTGTGCGTAACTGCAAAAATAAAATGAAAGATAACTAAACTAGCCAATACACAATAAGAAGCTAGCAAGTAAATAACCTAGGAGAATTTCCACAAAGGAGAAGGAAAGAGAGGTTGTATCCAATAGTGCGCTAAATGTGTGTCGAGTAGTCACTAAAGTGTACTGTCACTTAGTCAGTCCTTCCTTTAGTACCCCCAAATTCTCAAGGATTGACGTAGTAATTATTACTACACGTGCTACTTATAACTGCCACTGAGGCGTTCACTGTGGCCATTAGAAAGCGACCTTTTTGTTTTTTTCTCTGTGATGTTTTGCCCAGTTAAAACGTTCAACATCATTATTTCTTTTCTAATGCCAATTTTGTAGCACCATACGCTAAAGAAGTGTCTGAGTGAGGTAAATATGGGAATCTAGCCTCAAAGCACACTGTGAAATGAAATAAAATAAAATGAAAAACATCTTAATTAGCAGTGACGTTAGGACTTAAAGCCTCATACTAGCGTTGATTTTAGTTTACACAATTAATTGTGTATACAGTAGTTTATTCTATCCAGCAAGATCGTAAAATGTAAATTCAAATATCTGTATTGCCTTAGCACATTAAATATGGACACACGTTAAGAATACACTAGACTTACAATGTTACATTACTGTGTTCATGTAATGTTATTATTAAATTTATGTCAAAGCTCCTCTACCAGCACTAGTATTCACTTCTCCTGTGGAATATAGTTTCCAACAAGTATTCCTTAGAAAATTATGAAACGAATTCACAGGTCGGTGTTTTACATATGCTGGTAAGTAATTGAAACATATGAGGCTGCTACCGTAGACAAACGCGAAAGGCTTACTGTGCTGATATATATATATATATATATTAATAACAAACGTTTCTTCTTTAAGTGGCGTTGTTAAAAAATCACAAGCCAACCGGAGAACCGTCGAGTTGACGGTGCGTGTAAAGCGTGTTGTAGACCTGTGTTTCGCAATGGGCGGGAAGGCCGGCCGGCGAGTACCTGGTCACAGACCCGTACCCGTAGTGGACTACGTGTATGACGTCACGTCCGACGGCGGTATACCACATACCCAAGAGAGGACACCAACAACCCTGCAACCGTTCTCGTTCTAGGTTATGTACGGGTATTTAGATTTCTTACGAAAATATGGAATTCAGGATGTGTATTTTGAATTTGGGATTGAACGTTGCTCGAAGTTAGCATCTTTACGGCCCAGTTATGTTACAGCCCTTCCCCCATCCTTAAGAGGGGCGTTTTGCTAAACGTAAAATGCCAAAATAGTCTTTTTCTTTTAAGGATTCGGTCCGTTGCAATAATCGTTTTGCACACATGAAATGCAATTTAATAGGTGAATTAGTAAAAAATTGCTTATCACTGTTCTAGTAGAACATAAGATGTATATATATATATATATATATATATATATATATATATATATTTTTAAATTTAGTATTTTCATATTTTTAGTAATTTTTTATAGTAAAATAAGTGAAATATTAACGTCATTTAAAAATATTTTAGTGATATATTCTATGCTCGGTCCTCTTAATATCGACACGGCGTCCGCCCAGTGGTTGCCATCGACGTGGATTACTACTAGATAAGACTGGGGTGTCCATGTTCGATGGTAGTCAAAATTCAGATGTTGTGTAGGGAAGAGAACCGAGTGTCAGGCTTGTCAGTTATAAATCAGCTGAAAATCAGCCCAACGCCACGTGGTTCGGATTCCACGTAAAGGTCTCTTTTAGTTTCCCTGGTTATTGGGCTATTAATAAATAGCTCTTTCTGAGGAACACTCATCACACTCGTTCGCGCCTCATATTCGTCCGTATTTTGAGGATCGACGTCTTACTAATTATTGAATGAATGTGAAACCTCCTAGTGTCAATGGTTGGGCCACTATATTGGAACTTACACAATCGTAACAACTAACACGAACCGTACAGTTGAAATAGAACATGTTCAATCCTGCTGACCTTTACGATCACGTCAACTCTTCAGCGTGGCAGTTTGGGGAACGGCCACCTCCCATAAATAAAATCGGTCTCGGTGGCAAAGTGCTGTGACCAACGATAAGGGAGTTTATATTTATATTTTTAGTAAAAAACCCTTTAAGGGTTGTCACAGACATGGATAAGGATACACCGAAGAAGTCAAAATTGTCCGTGACGGCTGGTAGCACGGGTTATTTGAATGTCCGTTCAACCGGCCTACATAACCACAGAACTCTATTGGCGAGTCAAAATCCACGATAAATTCATGGGAAATTGCATCATCCCCGAGACGAACACCTTGTGTTTGTAGGCCGGGCGAGACGTGTTAGCAGGCGTGTCCTACGAGGCGTGAGACTGAGCTTTAAATCCACTTTTTAAAAATATTAATTTGTGATAAGTAATGATATAACAAATGGTAAGTTTAAGTTTATTAGTTGATCATTTTTATGAAAATACAAATTGGTTTCACTATTAAATGTTAATCTCTTTTAAACGATATAAATATTATAATTTTTCGGCGTGGTAGCTCAGTGGCCAAGGCTGCTGACGGGAAGATCCAAGGCTCGAATCCCCAACTGAGCTAACAGTCAATCAAGAATAAAGTTCACGCCCAGGCCTGCAGGCCCATGTTATCTGGCGAGCGAGTTAAAAAATATGAATACATTTATCAATATAAATATAATATGACAATTACCTCTGTTTAAGTTCTGAAGTGTAACTACCACGTGAACGACCTCGCCCCCTCCCCCTAGATACTTTCAGTTCATTGCACTTTGACTTTCAACGTAGTAAGTTATTATATGACTGTTTCGTTAATAGGGCCACAAGACTGTCATTGAAAATGATGGTCCTATTTTAATACGGTAACAAAATGAAATACTTCGGGGCCAAAATGTATAACCCAATTGGCCAAAATGTATAGACAGAACTTACGTTCCAACGACCTGTCATTCTAATATCGCGTCCTTGCTTGTTTTAAACCACGTTTTGAATAAAAAGCGCCCTTTTAACGAGTTTAACGCGTACGCCAAACGTTCGTTTGTGAAATTTCGTAAATGCGTTTATAATTCAATATATCTGGTCCAATCTTTTGGGACCAAAAAGTGGTTTCAACCCATCCCTAAATTACGACACTAAAATTCTTAAATTTTGGCAACTGAAACCCAATAATTGTGATAAAATGTGACATAAAAGTATCATTTTTGAAAATATAAAACCGGTAAATACCGATTTAGATACTCCTAATCGGACTGTAAATTATTTTATTTAGTACGAATATAAGTTAAATTTGGAAAGATCAAATTATAGGCCTTTAAGGTCCACTTTCCTAATAATTTCATTATTATTTTGAAAATGGTCAAATATTTTCAAACATTTTCCGAACCCACATTCTAACGGAGCGTAAAATAAAACGTTTACTGAGCCCATAGTCGTAATAGTCCAAAAACGATGTACTGTACTCAATCATCCCGAAATATAGCCTTTAAATAGATTTTGATTAAATTTGGAGGGATGTTAGCTTTCGTTTTATAGGGACCCACTAAGAAAGCATTTCTAGATATTCCATTTCTAAGGGATAGAAACAGCCTCTCAAATTTTTGTTGTTGTTTTGATGAGTGTAACATTGACATCAATTAAATTAAATTAATAATTTCAAACAGGTAAAAAACACATGATATATGACACAGAAGTTTGGCTTATTTTGTTTTCATTATTTCTACTAACTCAGACATGGTTGCACTACTTTGCATCCCCCTAAAGTATACTGATAGGGTTTCTAGACTATAACACTTTGTTATTTAGGTGACTCGCAGCAGGCTGAGCTTTTATACTGATGTGTTGATTTAGATAGAACCACAGAAGGAAGGTTAAGCGAGCTTAGAGAACCACCCCGTAGCGAAGTAATTGCTATCAGCCAGTGAAATTCTTTCCAGTTACAGGAGGGTAAGCAGGTTTTATGTCAAAAGATTCTAGATGAGTGTTAATTTGTTGGAGATTTGCAACGATTATTGGTTTTGTACAACGTTTCGACAGTTATAAAATCTCCTGTCGTCCTCAGGTGTTATGTACTGCCTTGGCCTACATATCAGTTGACACTAGATACTTCAGAGTAAACCAAATCGTATCAGTATCAACATAAATAACCTTAAACAACACATATTCATAGACTAAGATGTGTAAAAGGTTTGTGGTGAAGCCCGTAAAATATATTATTTATTTATCGTAAGCGTCATTGCAAAATTGTATTCATATGTCTAAAAATTAAAATATTTTTTGTTTATAGCGATTATGAAAGAGAAATTTGTTTTGTTTCTTTCAATTTTTAGCTATGTATCTGAGGACCTTCAGATAGTAGTAATTTGGTTCCTTAATAAGTGGGCCTTTGGGCCTGTTAAGGTGGACATTTGCGAGAAGGACGGCAACGATATATCGACACATTGGAATATCAATAAACATGGTTCGATATATTCGTATCTATATTTAATTTCGATAATATCGGCTATATCGATATTTTGGTCCGATATATCATATTGACGTTATTCTTTCTCCTCAAAAACATCACGATTCGAAAAAAACACATTTAAAAACCCTCTTATTCGTACAAAATATGCATTTAAATAATGTATTTGAAGTAAAGTAACTTTATTTAGTTTTTTACGTGAGGTTAACGCACTAAAATGTAGTTTATTGTAGACCAGTTGGTGGAGCGAGTAAATGAAGTTCTGTGTGAGTTGATAACGCTGACTCTTAAGACGTCTAGCCAGTCGCCTTACAAACCACGTGTGATAACATAATAATTAATAGTATAATTATTCTTATTTTGGTTTTTTTTTCATTCAACCCCACAGACCACACATTGTTTCGTGTAAATAAATGTATCTAATTTTTACATTCAGTAGACCATTCTAAATAGTGACAGCGAAACATAAGTTTATTTTTTTGTTGATGGCATAAGTGTTAGTACATAATTTAAAACAGATAAATCATTTAAAATTCGATATGTCGGTTACCCGATACATCGATATTTTCCTTTCGAAATTACGTTAGATCGATATTTGGATTGTGATATATTGATATGTTGAAAATATTTGCCATCCCAATTTGTGAGTCGCGTCATGCGGAGGACCTCACGTAACACCTGGCCGTGGTGACATACGCGAACTTCTCACACTACGAAACTGTTGATGCAATGCGAGCGTGGCCTTACACTTGAAGAATAACAGGATATGATGAGGTCCTTAATAGCATTTCAATACGACAAATGTCAATGCCACAGGATCGTAGCTATGATTATTTTAGTTAAGGCTTTGTTTTAAACGAAAATTACTGGTTAAACATACCATTAAGGGCACCGGCGTCGTGACTTTGAATTCAAGAAATAGTATGTATTTCCTATGTAACAAACATGTAATGTCTTTCGTATGTAACAAGTACGTAACGTATTTCGTATGTAACAAACGTGTAATGTATTTAGTATGTAACAAACGTGTAATGTATTTAGTATGTAACAAACGTGTAATGTATTTAGTATGTAACAAACGTGTAATGTATTTAGTATGTAACAAACGTGTAATGTATTTCGTATGTAACAAGTATGTAACGTATTTCGTATGTAACAAACGTGTAATGTATTTCGTATTTAACAAACGTGTAATGTATTTAGTATGTAACAAACGTGTAATGTATTTAGTATGTAACAAACGTGTAATGTATTTCGTATGTAACAAGTATGTAACGTATTTCGTATGTAACAAACGTGTAATGTATTTCGTATTTAACAAACGTGTAATGTATTTAGTATGTAACAAACGTGTAATGTATTTAGTATGTAACAAACGTGTAATGTATTTCGTATGTAACAAGTATGTAATGTATTTCGTATGTAACAAGTATGTAATATATTTCGTATGTAACAAACGTGTAATGTATTTCGTATTTAACAAACGTGTAATGTATTTCGTATGTAACAAACGTGTAATGTATTTCGTATGTAACAAACGTGTAATGTATTTCGTATGTAACAAACGTGTAATATATTTAGTATGTAACAAACGTGTAATGTATTTAGTATGTAACAAACGTGTAATGTATTTCGTATGTAACAAGTATGTAACGTATTTCGTATGTAACAAGTATGTAATATATTTCGTATGTAACAAACGTGTAATGTATTTAGTATGTAACAAACGTGTAATGTATTTCGTATGTAACAAACGTGTAATATATTTCGTATGTAACAAACGTGTAATGTATTTAGTATGTAACAAACGTGTAATGTATTTAGTATGTAACAAACGTGTAATGTATTTCGTATGTAACAAACGTGTAATGTATTTAGTATGTAACAAACGTGTAATGTATTTCGTATGTAACAAACGTGTAATGTATTTAGTATGTAACAAACGTGTAATATATTTAGTATGTAACAAACGTGTAATGTATTTCGTATGTAACAAACGTGTAATGTATTTAGTATGTAACAAACGTGTAATGTATTTAGTATGTAACAAACGTGTAATGTATTTAGTATGTAACAAACGTGTAATGTATTTCGTATGTAACAAACGTGTAATGTATTTAGTATGTAACAAACGTGTAATGTATTTAGTATGTAACAAACGTGTAATGTATTTAGTATGTAACAAACGTGTAATGTATTTCGTATGTAACAAGTATGTAACGTATTTCGTATGTAACAAACGTGTAATGTATTTAGTATGTAACAAACGTGTAATGTATTTAGTATGTAACAAACGTGTAATGTATTTAGTATGTAACAAACGTGTAATGTATTTAGTATGTAACAAACGTGTAATGTATTTCGTATGTAACAAACGTGTAATATATTTCGTATGTAACAAGTATGTAACGTATTTCGTATGTAACAAACGTGTAATGTATTTCGTATTTAACAAACGTGTAATGTATTTCGTATGTAACAAACGTGTAATGTATTTCGTATGTAACAAACGTGTAATGTATTCCGTATGTAACAAACTTGTAATATATTTAGTATGTAACAAACGTGTAATGTATTTAGTATGTAACAAACGTGTAATGTATTTCGTATGTAACAAGTATGTAACGTATTTCGTATGTAACAAACGTGTAATGTATTTCGTATTTAACAAACGTGTAATGTATTTCGTATGTAACAAACGTGTAATGTATTCCGTATGCAACAAACGTGTAATATATTTAGTATGTAACAAACGTGTAATGTATTTAGTATGTAACAAACGTGTAATGTATTTAGTATGTAACAAACGTGTAATGTATTTCGTATGTAACAAACGTGTAATGTATTTAGTATGTAACAAACGTGTAATGTATTTCGTATGTAACAAACGTGTAATGTATTTAGTATGTAACAAACGTGTAATATATTTAGTATGTAACAAACGTGTAATGTATTTAGCATGTAACAAGTATGTAACGTATTTCGTATGTCACAAACGTGTAATGTATTTAGCATGTAACAAGTATGTAACGTATTTCGTATGTCACAAACGTGTAATGTATTTAGCATGTAACAAGTATGTAATATATTTCGTATGTCACAAACGTGTAATGTATTTAGCATGTAACAAGTATGTAACGTATTTCGTATGTCACAAACGTGTAATGTATTTAGCATGTAACAAGTATGTAACGTATTTCGTATGTCACAAACGTGTAATGTATTTCGTATGTAACAAACGTGTAATGTATTCCGTATGCAACAAACGTGTAATATATTTAGTATGTAACAAATGTGTAATGTATTTAGTATGTAACAAACGTGTAATGTATTTAGCATGTAACAAGTATGTAACGTATTTCGTATGTCACAAACGTGTAATATATTTAGTATGTAACAAACGTGTAATGTATTTAGCATGTAACAAGTATGTAACGTATTTCGTATGTCACAAACGTGTAATATATTTAGTATGTAACAAACGTGTAATGTATTTAGCATGTAACAAGTATGTAACGTATTTCGTATGTCACAAACGTGTAATGTATTTAGCATGTAACAAGTATGTAATATATTTCGTATGTCACAAACGTGTAATGTATTTAGCATGTAACAAGTATGTAACGTATTTCGTATGTCACAAACGTGTAATGTATTTCGCATGTAACAAACGTGTGATATATTTTTCGTATGTAACAAACGTGTGATATATTTTTTGTATGTAACAAACGTGTGATATATTTCGTATGTAACAAACGTGTGATATATTTCGTATGTAACAAACGTATGATATATTTCGTATGTAACAAACGTGTGATATATTCGTATGTAACAAACCTGTGATATATTTTTCGTATGTAACAAACGTGTGATATATTTCGTATGTAACAAACGTGTGATATATTTCGTATGTAACAAACGTGTGATATATTTCGTATGTAACAAACGTGTGATATATTTCGTATGTAACAAACGCGTGATATATTTCGTATGTAACAAACGTGTGATATATTTCGTATGTAACAAACGTATGATATATTTCGTATGTAACAAACGTGTGATGTATTTCGTATGTAACAAACGTGTAATGTATTTCGTATGTAACAAACGTGTGATGTATTTCGTTTGTAACAAACGTGTAATGTAGTAGTTCGTAGTTAATAGTAATGAATGGTTTTACAAAGTCAGTAAACATAGTTTAATAAATGTAAAACTATTACCTGTGGGGGCATGTCAGACTTAAAACTACAATAACGTTAAAGAAACCGTAAATTTTATACGAAATGAATAGTAAATAATTCAAATCTTTAATAACCAAACACTGCAATATAGTCAAGGTTACAAACAGTAGATTGTCTACGGCCTCGATAAATGCGGATTGATGTAAACCCATAACATCATAAACTCTCATAGAGGAAGTGACTGGCGTCCTGTAAATAAACTCTTGGCCTCGTCCGAACGGACATAATAATAATACGGTTTTTAGGTGTTATACCATACATTGTATCACACTAATCTGGGAGTGACTGTGAAGAGTAAGTATCCACAGTCAACAACACCTGTTTTATTCCGTAGTGTAGTGAAAAGTATCGTTCAAAACTCGAGTGAAAGTGTTTTGTATGTTCTCGACCATTCGAAGTGCTCGACAAGTCTCGCACTTCAAACATATGGTCTCGAACATGCAAAACCCCACTTTCCACTCTTGTTATGAAATATACTATTACTAGTCTTCGAAAGGGCGGGTCATCACTCCAAACCACAGTTCCCCGTCTTTCTTGCTCACTCCCAACCAACTGCCAACCATCTATTGCATTTCTCTGTCATTTTTCTCACTCTCAAACTATCTAGCACAGCTCCCCTCTTCCTTGCCACACTCAAACTCTCTACCACATTTCCATATCTTTCTTTTTCACTCCCAACCCGCTATTAAATTTATCCGTCATTTGTCTCACTCCCAAACTATCTACAGCAGTTCTCTCATGTCCTTGGCACACTCAAACTCTACCACATTTCTCTGTCTTTCTTCTTTACTCCCAACCCTCTATTGCATTTATCGACGTTTTTTCTCGCTCTCAAAACCGTACCCCGACAAAATGTTTCAGGACACTCGGACGTTCTGTAAAAAATATATCCAAAGGTGTTAGTCCCCTATCAACCTTTAATTAACCTCAAGAAAAACGAATGGGGGTATATTGAACGAGCTTTAGATTTTTCTTTGAGATCTTCTTTATATAATGTGAGAGGCAAGAGTATTTGATTGAGATGTCTCTTTATGATCCATTCTTCACGATGTATAAATATTTATTTATAAAAAAACAAAACGTTTTTATTGTATTGTATTGTATTGTTTTAATTTGTACATGTTATATAGGCCTAGTTTTATTCATTTTGACTAAGTAGTAAGATGTTTCCAATAGATATACTAAATTGTTGTTTTTAATTATTTAATTTTATTTTTTACAATGAGGATACTTATCTGTGTTTGTAATGATTCCAAAGGATGGTGGTTAAGTAATGCCACACCTTACTTATCCAGTTTTTAAAATTCAAGTACCATACATACATTTTACAATATAATTTGTCTTTCTTCAATTCAATTCTTCAAATCAATTCATATAGTGGCGATTTTTAGTTGTATAATACAAATGTTATAGTGTGTAATGATTAATTATGTCTTACATAGAAAACCGTTAAGACATAATTTTGTTTAAACTTTCGTAGATACTGAGCCGTATTGTGTAAATCGCCCAAGCTACGATGACCTAATGTTATTTGAATAGGGTTATATATTGAGATTGAGAGCCTTCAATGCGTTATCCACTACCCGCTATGCAGAGAAACACGTGTATTGCGTTCACTGTCGAGCAGGCGCTCTCTGTTTCTTATTTTGAATTTAATATTATATGTGTGTGTTTATAAGTAGAATATGTTTATTTTTTGCATCGATTTTAATTATTTTGTGATTGCTGTTGATCTGAATTAATTGAATAGTAAAAGTATATCGATAGAATCAACATATCGATATGTCGCAAAATAAATGTCGATCTATCGATAATATCGAAGAAAAATATCGACACATCGGTTAATCGATATATCGCATTGTAAATGATTTATCTGTTTAAAACTATGCACTAACTATTATGTCATGACTAAAAGTACACTCATGTTTTGATGTCACTATTTAGAATAGCCTACGGAATGTAAACATTAAACACATTCATCTACACGAAACAAGTTGTGATACGTTGGGTCGAATGAAAAAAAAATCAAAAAATCATAATTAGAATATTTATGCCATGTTAATTACAAAAGGATAATGTAATAACATTGTTATTTTTGTTCTTCAAAAATAAAAATGCCACTAGGCTTCTTATAAACACTCAAAGTTCATTAAACTACATTTTACTGTTAACCTGGCGTAAAAATACTAAATAAAGTTACTTTATTAATCCAAGGCACGTTTTGAACGCATAAGAGGCAATTTAAATGTGTTTTTTTTCGAATCGGGCAATTTTGAGGAGAGAATAACGTCAAATTTAGTGATATGATATATCGGACCATAATATCGATACGGCCGATATTATCAAAAGAAAATATCGATACTGATATATCGAACCATATTTTTCAATATTTCCGTTATATCGATACATCGTTGCCATCGTAGTCAGGACTGAACTTAGTAGCAAAGCAACATAAATCACAAAACTGCATTGCTTAGAAACGTAGAACCGCTGCACTAAAAAAAAAAAAAAAAAAAAAAAAAAAAAAAATGGAAATACTAATTATTATAACTCTGTTGCACTCCACGAAGAGTGCATTAGAGATAACACTGATTCACTGACAAACTAGAGTAAAAGAGATTGAAGAACAAGTTCGAAAGAACCTCTGGAAAATTTATGAACCAGTAAAACAAATGGAATATGGACTTTACTTTAAATGGAATAAATGCTTTCAGGAAAAGGTAATGGCCGATGGCCACATATGTAGAATGTATCAGAAAAGGATCACAAGAAAATCTTTTTACATTATAGAAATGGAGTGTTTTAGAAAAGTGTTTTTTTACGTATTTTGTTTCTTTTTATGTAATCTATCTACTTGTGGTGTTATGCCACGGGCTCGTACACGAAAAGAAACAAAAAACATAAATAAACTGCATACCAAACTGCTTCATTGTGTTTCTGTTTTCTGTAAAATTTACAAAATTACCTTTTTATGATAGAATACAAACCAAATATTAAAATTAACTTTGTTCTATATAGCTTCTTTTTTTTGTTTTGTATAAAATTTACACAATTATAACTTTGTCGTCCATTTGTACTAAACTTTGATCTAAATCACTTCACAAGTCACTGCACATGTACGGGTGCACCGCGAACAGTGTACTCCTAAAAGGAACAATAAGTACGCGTTTTCCAGATTAGATTGGCGAAAACAACAAACTTTCGACCATGTCAGCTGTATTTGCGTACCTCGTTAACTGTCGATTGTGTGTTAATCAGCCTTGAAACGGCAAAAATCGTACACTTCTGTGTGATTACCTCGTGGCTATTGCCGCTAATTTTGCAATCAGTCCGCCCCGGGAGGGGGGGGCAAGGTTCGCACCAGCCAGCGAGTGATAAGATGTCGCCCTTGCCGACTGACCTCGAATAACCGCGAATGTCGGGCAGTTTGGCGGAAACGTGCGTGCCGTACTGTTCATTACGTGTTCCAGTGAAAATCGTAAACCGTGTTCGACTATATCGATATCTGCTGTGCGTCGTTTAACTTTTTTTCTCTGTGGTCTGGTAAAAATTATTTTAATGTTTTCTCCGTGCTGTTGTATTTGTTGCCTTTTTTTAGTAATTTGTACATTTACGAAGTAGTTAAATATCCTGATAATAATTTCATTAGCTTAAATAATAAAAAATAACAAAAATTGCGTAACGCTATGGTATATTTTTTAAATTTAATTAGTTCCAGTTTATTTTACGTGTATATGTTTCTACTTTGCCCGACAAAGGTTTTAGGAAAAATATACAAGCACAATTGCACTGAATCGTAATTTAGATAGGTGACTAATTGAAAAGAAAATTTATAAAATAACGTTATTCTAATTCGCTCTATTTTATATGTATCTTGTTTCTATTTTATACCCACAATAAAACCCGATTAGAAACATACTCAAAATTTAAACTTGTTCAACTTAAATCTCGTACTCAAAATAAACAATAATCGAATACAATAACAGTGATATGTTTTGCTTGTGATTAAACTCGAATACTCATAAAAAAAATAAAAAAAATCAACATTCGCTAATTAATTCACAAAAATGTGATTTGGGCCAGAAATTCAAGAGAATTACTTAATAATGTAAATGCTATAGTAAGCCCTTTCACTTTAATTAAATAAGGTATGTATTTTAATCAAAGCAACGTGTTTTAGGTAAAAAACTACTACTTTTTTGTATCTATTAATGTTTTAAGAAAATACGCGCCATGCTGAAAATTGGTTATAAGTCACCAAACTTACATAGTTTTCTTTAGGCATGAAGACAACCTTCTAATATTTATTTAAAGAATCAATCAGTGAGAAGTCTTACCAAATTTTTTCGAGAAGCTCTTTTTCTTTCTCGGTTAAGCTTAATTATTTTCGTTAGATTAGACGTTAACCACCCGTGCGTAAGGCAACTTCAGGTTTGGTCAGTTAGAGGTTGTCATGTTTTAACTTGTGTTTTTAAGTATATCCTTCCGATCATTTTTTAAAATTTTGAGTTGTTAAAGAAGACGTTTTAATGACTGCTGACACAGAAAAGAAAGAAACGGTGGTCCCATTAAAAAAGTATACTGAACGGGTGTCGAGCAGTTAGTTCTTCAGTTCGCCGTGTGGATGGCGGCCCAGCACCGTTGTCAGAGTTTTGCGGATTGGCTATTGCGTCGAACCGGATTGCACGATTTATTTAGCGGCATAACAGTTTTGAAGGCTATTCATGTGACAGTGACTCCCCGCCCACGTGTTGCCGTGTCGCCACCCGCCACGTGTCTCAGCGCCAGCTTTTGTGGATTCGAGATATCAAAATGTGTTAAAAACGAAGATACGGTTTCTGTTTGCTGTCCAAATGTCGTTCGGGCATTTCTTCTTAGTATTGTTTTATTTTAATTGATAGTGGTTTACGACGTAGTTTTAAACGCTTTTTAACGCCAGCATTTACAGTTAACAGTCTGAAATAGTTTTTTTTTTTTTATTTTTTATAAACGTTCTAAATGTTGATTTAAACATTATCATTTACGCAGTTACGTTTATAGTAGTTTAAAATATCAAATAGTTTGAGGTGATTTTAAAAATATTTTTCTTATTTACAATTGCCCACTGAATTTAGTTATAGTTTGAAATATCGGCTCGTATGATTTTCATTTTTTAAAAATATGTGTTTAATATAATTTTTACTCTGACATTGTCAGCAATTTAAAATATCTTATTTTATGGCACGTTAAAAAAATGTTTTTGTATTTTTATTTAAATCATTATTTGTTGCAAAAAACTACCTTGGTTTTTAAGTACATAATTTATAAAAGTTGGTTTTTAATAATAACATTTACAATTTTTGTGAAATGTTTACTTTAAAAATCTATTAAATAATGGGTACATTTTCTTGCCAAATCGTTTTCCAGACTAATCACAATAGGCCTTTTACAACTTAACGAATTTGTTCGTTCCCTGGTCTAAAACTATAGTGTGGTTATAAGCAGTAAATCAATGAGGAATTACTTTTATTGCTTATAATAATCGTGTTCATCATTAACCGTGACATTATAAAACCATTAAGTATGAAACATATCGTTTTTTATTGACTAGATAATCCGTCTAAATTTGTTTGTAACATTATCACTAATAAATTAATTCTAAAATGGTTTGTTTATTACGGAGTTATGAATGTAAAAACCGTTTAATATTTCGTGAATTTGTGAGCGGAAACATTTGGTTATACTATGTTTTGCAATTTCTGACACAACTGACTAAAATTCAAAATTTCTTATTATGTTTATGCAATAATTAATTAGCAGTTTGAAGTTAAGTCTAGACTGTTTTGAAAAGTTGGATTTTCTGTCTGAACCAAGTTCCATTCTTTCAAAATTAGCTCTCTTTTACTAGACCAGGTTGTTCCGGTTTTCCTATCATCCTCTAACTTTTTAATCTAAATTTCAGTCCTTTTATTCAGCCGTTTTAATAGTTTATTTAGAAACATAACCTAATAAATAAATTTACGTTGGAAAATCTGAACATTTTGTCCTGAAAACCTCCAGCTGGTATACAAGGCCGTTCGCAGCTGTTAAAAACCCATTAGCCAGTGTGTTAGTTTGAGTATAATTTTGTGTGATCAACCATGGACCTAACCAACAACCACATTTTCCGGGGCAGACACCTCAACAAGGAACTTTGGGGGTCAGGTAAGTCACTTAGGGGACCTTGCTTTTTGCCGCCCAGAATTAATTACCGCGCAGGTCATTACGACGGGAAGGTCTGTGGCTATAGCTCCGGCTATAGGTTTACCTAAATGGATTGGGTACAGACTCGCAATGGCACTTACACAGATTAAATATTTGGTTTTACTATTGATACAGGGGGCCGTTTATCTCCACGAAAAGCGAAAAAAATTAGTTTCTATTTCATGGGGTGCGTAATAATGGTCGTATCGAAATACTTGGAGTGTCATTTGATAGGACCATAAGTTGGTTTATGTAAAAGAATTGAGTATTTTTAGTGATGTTTTAACGTCCAAATATGTTAAAATTTAACTGTCATTCATGACGGTTTTAAATTAAACAACTCATAATATCAACTTATGATCCACTAAATTTACATTTAATAATTATAGTGTTCACTATAAATCATAACACTAAACACGAACCGTCCATTTGAAATAGTAAATCATGTCTTAGTCAGCTGACAGTAAAATGGCGGCAGTTCGACTTTCCAGCGATGACTTGCCGGTTTAGGAAAAATTCCCCCCCCCCATAGATTCTAGATCTGTGTAGGAAATTTATTCATACAGAGTAAGGGACTATACAGAGTAATAATTTGAAATTTTATATTTTCAACTAAACTTTGACCGAAACTTATATTTCGTTTTGCCAATTTAGGCTTTTTTAATTTTGTTCACTGTAACTTAGTGCTGATAGCGATTTAATTATTATATATTGCTATATATTAATTATTTGTATTATATTATGTATAATATAATATATATATACAAACTATTTTCGTTTGTACCCACTCATAACACTCATTCCAAATACATATTCGTCCATATCTTGACGACTGGCGTCTTATCAATAAATACATAAACAAATAAATTAGACCTACATCGATAGTGATCGTACGTACGTAAGGCCTATATTCATTGCAGATGTATAAATAACACATAGATCTGAAAGACATTTTATTTGTATGAAAATTTTGGGAAAATATTTATTAAATTGATGTTTAATTTGCAAGTTTGCTATTACACATATGTAGGGTTAAACACTTGCAAGCCATAACTTGCAACGTACTTTTTAAAACATATTTTTTAACATCATTTTGGTTGAATTCCATTTAAAATGAGCACTTTCATTTAATTCTCGCTTTTTTTCTATAGTAGAGGCGAGTACAAATCAAACCCATAACTATTCTATAAAATGTTTGTAAACACAACTCCTTTCTGTGTTTGTTAGTCTACCACAGTAATATTACTAGGGGACATCCCTGCACGATTCGCGTGCCAGCCCCGACCGCCAGGACGCAGAGAAGGAATAAACAGAGGCTGCATCCAACAGTGCGTTGAATATGTGTCGAGCAGTTATTTCTTCAGTTTACCGTGCGGATGACAGGGCCAGCACCTTGTCAGTCCCTCCCTTATTCCCCCCTCTCAAATCCTCTAGGTAAGTTACATCTGTTTCGTTTTTTCTCTGTGGCCAAGCACGTGTCACCTCGGCCTTTGGTCTCAGTAATGCCGGTTGGTAGTGAGTCTCACTCGCTGCGCTCGTGTTAGCTCGACTTCCAGCCTCGGTTCGTGACTGACATTTAGTATGTCAGCCAGCTTTAAAAGTAACAGAACAAAAGTTTAGTGTTATTTAGTTACGATGAAATTCTTCAATTAAATGTCTCAGTTGAGTACAGCTGAGTATAATTGAATTGTAGTAGCTATTTCAAAACAGGACACCCCGTCATGTAACTTTTGACTTCAAATATTAGTAATTAAACTGTATTAAGTAAAATCTTATTATTTAAACTCATTTACAGTAGCTCACTCACTGCACTTGATTTGTACTCTATTTATAGTATAATAATTAGAAACAACCAATGTTTACTTCTAAGCCTATTTAAAATGTTTTCATGTTATGTAACGGCTGATGGTAACATACACACAGATAGACGTGTATTCGCTCTTTTATAATTAACTTGATATTTTACTGTGCTGCTCTCTATGTTTAACCTAACAAACATTTGGACCATTTAACATTTGTTTATGCCACCAGCTGGTCAATAAAAATTAATATCCATAAGAATAACATCGCAACTTTGACGCCGTGTAGGACAAAAAACTATGGGAATTACAAATATCTAGCTCCGTTACGACTTAGAAATAAAAATTATCTTTTGAATAAAAAATATTTCATCAAAATCGGTCAAGTAATAAATTTAGAAAGTGACCCGATTGTTTTAATATTTAGGATAACCTTCTTCGTGAACAAACACATTGTAACACTTTAAGTTTTGACGCCTCATATTCTAGCGCCATTTGTATCATTTTTCTTTCGTTACATTATTTATTTTATTTATTTTAATTTAATCCACTGATTAAATTAAAACAATGATATTCAATAAATCAGAATTCTTTAATTTATTTCTTTTTTTTTTTTTTTTTAAGCATTTACTAAAAATTTGTGACTTGCTACCTTGATGAGGTTACCGTATCACATTGATTCAATATTTGATTCTTAAAAACAAAAGTAGCAGAAATTTGATTTATTTTATTTTATAGCATGATAACTCTTAATTTTCTTGTTCTCAGGGTCTATATACGGGTAATTCGGTGAGAAAACGTAGTATAATGAAACAAAAGTTACTTTACAACATTATTCTTTATTATATGTTATTAAAATTTTCATGAATGATTTACTTCTCAATACTTTGAATATAACAAGGGTTCAAATAATTAATTTAAAGAGTTTTACAATTTAAATTCTAAAACTTAATTAAAACTTATCTGATACAATGACGTTCTAGTAGATACTTCTATTGAAGGCCATTACTTTTGCACCTAATTAGTTACTGTTTATTTAATACACATATATGATAAAAGATGATAATCTATTGAGATATTACTTTTCACTGTTAATCTATATCTGATTAATCATAACTAATGATCAGTTGAAGTCCTGAGGACCTCAACCCTGGCGAACTGTTCAATGCTAGGAAGCAAGAGTAAAAATGAGTGAGTCCGCGCTTCACTTTCCTTCGTCAAACCTCATGGTCCTATCCCCCACTATTCTTCTGGTACCGGATATTATAGTTTGGGTTCTAGACTTCTATCCATTTCCGATTGAGCCAAGAGGCTTCGCCCCGTCTGCTCCCGCTCTCGGTGAGAATATCTCAAACTATTTGCCCTGCTCTGATTGGTCCTTGGCACGAGTTGACGTCTAGGTTGTTTAGTACATTGAAATTGCTAGAGACCTGGTGTTCTTCTGGTGGAACTTTCCATTCGACTTGTTCACTCCTGTCCCTGAAGCATTCCCACATGTTTACGATTGCAGTTCTAGGAATTTGTCCCACCCATCCTGTGTCGAACAAAGGGCCTTGTTTGAGTCGACATATTTATTCTCCATGTCTACCCAACTGCGTCTTTCTTACGACAATTCTCTAATATGATTTAAAACTTCTTTTTATTTTGATTAAATATATTTCTTTCCTTCTATATAATAATTTATTTATTATTTATCTAAATTAATTAAATTTCCCTATCAATTTGGTGGACCCGTTACAGTACCCCCCGATTTTTTGCGATGTGTGAGTAACGCGAGTCAAAAAATCTTGATCTTAAACACGATTCACCAAATTGTCGATTGTTCCTCAGATAAGTTTTAGTTTTACATTACTTGCTTATATCTAAAAAGAAATTGAAACTATCAGCTATCATACAACTCAATATCAAATTACATATTAGGTTTCATGTAAGAAATTGAGTCTAAAATGAACATTCTCATTCAACAAAATTATTTACCTTATCTATGCAAATCAATGAATTACCATTTAACAAGTTACCAAGTTATCAATTAAAAGTCAATTATTTAAAATTTACAGTCATTTGACAACATTTCAATAAATTAAAATTGTTAATTAAAAATTCAACAATTTATGAATTAGAATTCTAACAGTATTTCATCATATATAATTGTTAACAAAATTTAGTATATATTTAATCATTACAAGTTGTCAACTAAAAATTCATCAATCATAAATTAAAATTTGTCAAACAAAAATCATACATTACACTTTGAAATTCATACCTTAAATATCAATACATTCTTAAATCAAATACACATGTTTGTTAAGTTTAATAATTTACCAAATTATAATTCCCTTTTAAATACTAAATGATCAGTATTTATTAACAAATCATTTAAATCGTTATTAAGATTCAACAATTATAAATTAACAATGAAATATTCATTCATCTACATATATTCATGAATCAAAACAATGATTTACAAATCAAAATTTCACAAGTCCAAAGTAGTACTTCACAAATTCCATATCATTAATTAACTATTATACATCATTTAAAATTATACAAGTTTCCAATTACCAACAATGATTCGTAGCATGAAACTATCAATCACAATACATATGTTATGTATCAATATCAATATAATACACTTCAGCAATTATTAATTCATTATTCAAAAGTTAGATTAATCCATATATTTGTTTGTAGTTATTATTTTCAAGCATCATGATCAGAATCATCTGACTACTCTTTATACCTGCTTTTCATCTAATTCACCATTTGTTGTAGTGATCATCATTCATTGACTCAACAATTCATCAATCATTTGTTTTATCAACACTCTACTAAATCCCTCATATAAATTTTCATTCCTTTAAACCATCTTTAAATTCCATAACCTGTTATCAATCCATTTACCCTTCTTTAAATACTAAAATCCTATTTTACCCCTTAATCCTTCTTTTAATACTGTAACCTGTTTTCAATCCTTTTATCCGTCTTTAAATACAATTATCCATTTTCAACCCTTAAACCCTTCTTTAAATACAAGTATCCGTTATCAAACCTTAAAACCTTCTTTTAATTCTGTAACCTTATTCAATTCATTTCCCGTCTTTAATTTCTGTAACCTATATCATCCCATTAAACCTTCTTTAAATACAAGTATCCATTATCAGCCCTTAAATCCTTCTTTGAGTTCCTATATCTTTTTTCAATCTTTTATCCTTCTTTAATTTTTCTAATAAATTCTTAATCACTACACAATCCACAACATTCTCAAATAAATCATTACCTCTAAAACAAATCTTTACATTATCAAGTCAGCCATTAATCACAAACAATTTTTCAAATACATTTTCAATCATCAATAAGTCATTATATTATCATACATATCATCAATCTCTAGTTAAGTCTTAACATTTATCCTTGATCAATAAATCAAAGATCCCTTAAAACTTTTTACATATTATTTGTTATTCAACAAATGATTAATTCTTAAAGTTGTACATCATTAATTACCAACTCATTTACATAATAAGTCATCAGATTATACTTATTATTTATTTGGAATGAAATTCATCAGTCCTTAATCAAAGTTATCAAACAAAACGATACCTTTATCTGAAATACATGGTACACATATCATCAAATTATATATAAGTATTGATTAACAACAATAAGTTATCAACTCCTATTTTAATACAAGAATAGTTTGTATTATACATTGTTTACTAATCAACAGATGCATTACATAACTCTTTGTCATTGATGCAAGTTATTATTATTCGTTACTTTATAATTTATTATAAAAATTATTGTAATTCTTTTTAGTAATAAAATTATTATTTGAATTGATATTTATATCTCACATATTATTGAATAATATAAAAATCTATCAATAAACACCATTGTCATTTTTTCATTATTAAAAATTCATCATTTATAAATTATTTATACTTTGGTTTTGTTATTTATTTATTATATATTATTTATTTATTGCTATTATTTATTCCATACATATTTGCATAATATTTATTTTTATTATTTATTAGTTTGAAACATATTGCCAAATTGTTGCTACGCCAGTGGGGTCCGATGTCACTGCACGTACTTTGGTCTGGTGACGGGGTTGTAGCTGCGCCAGTGGGGCCTGATGTCACTGCACGCGCTTCTGGAGTTGTTGATTCACAGCGCCTTGGTGTTCAAGTATGTACCGTTTTAGAATATTGAGGACGTCAATGTTACGCCAGTGGGGCCTGATGTCACTGCACGTACTTTGGAAAGAATTAGCTGTTAAACTGGAATCACTTATGGTTTGATCAATTCCACTCATGGTTAGTCCATAGTGTCCTGGATCACAAGTATGGATTAGGGTTCTTGAAGATTGAAGAGACTGCTGCTACGTCAGTGGGGTCTCATGTCACTGCACGTACCTTGGAATAGTGATGGAGTTGTGGCTACGCCAGTGGGGCCTGATGTCACTGCACGTACCTCCGGAAAAAGAATTAGTTGTTAAACTAGAGTCATTTATGGTTCGACGGCGTCTATCATAATTGTTGCTGCGTCAGTAGTTTGATTATAGTACGACTTGCTGCGAGCATGGTTGTTCCATGACATCCTGTTGCATCAAAGGAGTTGTAGTTGCTACGCCAGTGGGGTCTGATGTCACTGCACGTACCTCTGGATTGATGCGGAAATGGTAGTCACGCCAGTGGGGTCCGATGTCACTGCACGTACTTCCGAAATAAAAGTAACTGTTACAACTAGAATCACTTATGGGTCAGCCAATTCCGCTAATGGTTAGTCCATCACATCCTGGGTCACAAGTATGGACTAGGGGTATTGGAGGATCATGGGAGTTGTGGCCAGGGAAATTGATGTGTCTTCCCTGGCAAAAAAGTCCGGATGACCCGTTGAACCTTCTTGGAGCTACTTTCTGTCATCTTGTTTTGTACTTAGTTTTGAGTGTCTAGGAATACATAAGAAGTTAATGTTGTTGGTGGGAAGGTCCGAGCAGCCCGTTGAACCATCTTGAGGCTACTGATCTTTGTGCACCACTTTTGTCCATTTATGAATGGAAAACCTGTCTCCTCCTTGTCCATCAACGTTGATTGGCATTTATGATTATTTTAATGTTCAAGTTGTATATTATTATGAGTTAACTTTAATTTATTTTTGTTGTTTTATTAATGGAGTTATTATTGCATGTTTTAAATTAATATATTTTTAGTTAATTACAATCATTATATTCAAAAAGTTTTACAATAAGTATTTATTGTTATTTATTATTGATATTAGTATAATTAATCATTGCTTCAATTATAGTTTAATTATTTCAATTGGTAATTTCTGTTATTTTGCATCAATGACATTATGAAAGTTTACTAAGAAAAATCACAATTACATATATACAAGTTTACTGGAAACAGTTACAATTGCATCTCTATAATGTTTCCTCTACCATCTTCATTAATGTTATATTCTAAATTACTAATCTAATGGTGTCTGCAGCATGACTTTGTAAATGGGGATTTGCCATGCTGCAGCACACTTTAAGCTGTTGTCTTAAGACTCTGTTGTCAGGGCTGACCAACACCCGAAGCTGATATATTGTGCCATTGTGTGGTTAACAGAGTACTTGGCGTTAAAGAATTTAGAATTTGGAGGTGGCAAGGTTTAATTAGAATCGAATCGTATCACTATTAACCACTGGCTGCTTAACTTCTATGCATTCTTTAAATGATTATAAATCATTTAAGTTTGTCAGATTACATTCAATAGTATGTTCAAAGTATATCATTGAGTCATATTACATTATTATAGATATATTATGGTAATATAACCTTATAATCAATCACATCTCCTTATCTTTGTTCATACATAGACATTATTTCATCTTGGTTCCATAAGACTACATGCCTTGTGTGTCTTTAAAAATCATGTTCAATATTTACATACAAGAGTTGCAAAAACAAAGTATTGCATTAAACATTATTCACTTCATCATGATGTTACATATCCTTGAGTCATATCATCTTATTATTTAAATAAACATTGACATGTTATACAGACATTGTTTCAACATTAACACGTCACTACACAACATATTACAAGATGTTTCACCTATTTATTTTAAGTGAATTTAATCATCATCATTCTTTAAATCATTTTTTATATGAACATACAGGGTTTATGACAATAATACATTTTAGACATTTTCATACATCTTCATCTAACATATATGGCAAATTTTATCATTGTTGTATTTAAAATATGGACATAGTCAAGTTTCTTTTACTTTAAGAACACAATTTTATACAAAGTATTTCTATATATCCAATATCTTTACATTTCACATGTTGTCATTAGTATCATATTATTTTAGTCATTTATTATTTATTATTTTACTGTTACTAAGTTTCTTTGATTTAAATAGTAATTTATTTTTTAAACTGTCTTAAGGTTGAATAATTATTAAAGGTTGTTTAATTATTCTTTTTGTGTATATTTTTTAAGTTGTGTCACATTATATGTTCCTATTATATCTCCTGTATCTATTTCATTGACTACATAAGCATTTTCCATTTTAATGGCTGTCACTTTATAGGGTCCCTTGTACAACAGAAAAAACTTTTTAATCTTTTTCTCTAATAAGTCTGAGTGAAAGTGTGTTTTTACTAAAACAAGATCATCTAGTTTATATGTTATTGGTTTTATTTTGTTATCATATTTTTGTTTTCTTTTGAGTGCTTTATTTTTTATTTTATTTCTTACTAGGATTATTTTATGTGCATGATCAAATTTGTCATTTCCTGGAAACTGGATTATTTTATTTATTATGTTTTCATACTTTCTTCCGAACATTATTTCAAATGGTATTTCTTCTGTTATATCATGAACAGAATGATTTAAACAATGTTCTATGAAGTCCATTAAGTTTGCCCAGGCTGTATGTTTTTCATTACAGTAAATACGTAGTATTTTTCCTATTTCCCTATTTACTCGTTCAGTAGGGTTAGACTGTGGATGATATACAGAGCTGTGAATAGTTTTAATGTTTTTGTTGTGTAGAGTATTGTACCAGAGTGTGCTTGTAAATTGTGTACCGTGGTCACTAAGAATTGATTCTATATTACCTACTAATGGTATGTATTCATTGATGATTTTATTTAATAGTGTCCTCGTGTTGGCCTTCTTTATTGGATATAGTTTAACAAATTTTGAGAATACATCTACTATGACAAAAATATATTTTACCCCCCCTCTACTGGTTGGTAATTCTCCTACTAAATCTACTGAAATTAATTCTTTGACCTTATTAGGAATAATTGGCTTTAAACTTCCTATCTGTTTTTTATTAGATGGCTTTGCTTTCTGACATATGTCACAGCTTTGTAGTTGTTTCTTTATTGTTTTCTCCATCTTTGGAAAAATGCAATGTTCCTTTAGTATAGTATAGATTTTATGCCCTCCTAAATGTCCATATTTAAGATGAGTTTTTTCTATTAAATCTTTTAACAGCTTGTTTGGGATACATACTCTATATTCACCCCCCGCTAATGAACATTTCTGAAAAAGTATGTTATTATGAATTAAATAATTATTTTTTATTTTTTTTTTCTGGCTGTCTTCAAGTTTCTTTAAAATCCTACCATAAAATGTATCTTCTTGTTGGTGTTTCTCTAAATTTTTAAATATGTTTTTAAATACTCTATCTGGTACATCTACATTTAATTTATTTGTTAAAACTTTTAAGTTATATTTATCTTTATTCTCTTGATAATCATTGTTGTCTGTTCTAGAAAGTATGTCTGCTGGTATATTTTCCTTTCCTTTAACATATTGAATAGTCAAATTATATTCTTGTAACACTAGACTCCATCTTAGTAAGCGACCATGAGTTAATTTACAGCTCTTTAGAAATGACAAAGCTCTATGATCAGATCTAATTATTATTTCAAAGTGGCCTATCAAGTAACTCCTAAACTTTTTACATGCAAACACTATTGCTAACAATTCTTTTTCTGTTACACTGTAAGATTTCTCTATCTCAAGCAAGGACCTACTTCCAAAATAAATTACCTCTTCGTCACCATTGTCATTTACCTGGTAAAGAATGGCTGATACACAAATGTCAGATGCATCTGTGTTTATGTAAAAAGGTTTCTCCCAGTTGGGATGATGTAAAAGTACTGATTTTAAGAATGCATTTTTTATCTCATTGAAAGTTTCATTTTCTTTAGGGCCCCATCTCCATGCTTTCTTAGAACTAAGGATATGACTAAATTTACTAGTTAGATTAGCATAACCCTTTTGAAATTGTCTATAGTAGTTACATAACCCCAAAAAACTTTGTAATTCTTTCAATCCCCTTGGAGTTCTAAAATTTCTTATTTTCTCCATTTTTTCTTCATCCATTCTTATTCCCTCTTCACTTAAAATGAATCCTAAGAATTTAACTTCCTTTTTTAAGAATTCTGATTTTTTAAATTTAATTGTAACACCTCCTTCTCTTAACTTTGTTAGTACTCTGTCTATGTGTTCTATATGTTGTTCAAAAGAGTCATTACTTGTTATTAATAAGTCATCTACATATTGGGTTAAAAATTCAGAAAATTCATTACCTAAAACTTTTTGTAATGCCTTGGTGAAAAGTGCCGTACTTACCTTAAGTCCAAATGGAACTCTTTTAAACTGATAATTCTTTCCTCCAAAAGTGAAAGCAACATATTTTCTTGATTCTTGGTCAAGTTTCACTTGCCAGAATCCTTGTGATAAATCTAACACTGTAAAATACTTTGCTCCTATAAATTTTTGAAATATCTCTTCAGTCAGTTCGGTACTTTGTCTGTCTGCTATTAAGTATTGATTTAGTTTTCGGCTATCTAGACAAGCTCGTATTGTTAGGTCTTTTTTGATGACACATACCAAGGGATTTGAATAAGGACTGCTTGATGGCTCTATTACATCTAAATTTAACATCCTTTCTAGTTCTGCTTCAACTGCTTTTCTTTTACTAAAAGGTACCGGATATGGTTTTCCTATAAACGGTACTTCACATTTAACATTAAGTTTAGCTACATAGTTTTTAATACAACCAGGATTATCTGAGAATACTGCTTTATTTTTTATTAAAACATTTTTTAACATTTCAACCTGTTCTTTATTTTGAAATTTAGTTTCACTACTTATTTCTTGTATTTTTTTATTTATTTGTTTTTCAAAGTTGTTTTCATTATTTATTATATCTGACGTTACTATTTCTTTTACTTCATTTTGATTATTTATGTTTATTTTATTTATTATTATGTTCCTATTTGTTGTCATGTTATTGTGTATTTGTTCATTATTTGTTGACTTAAATATTTTATCAAGCTGGTCATTATTTATAATACTTATTAATTCATTGGTTATGTTATTCAATTCTTTTTCACTTTCATAACAAGTAATATGTCCTACTTGTATTATTCTTAGTCCATTTACCATGTTTAATTTGTTTCTTGGTACGAATGGTATTACTAGTCTCTTGTCATCTATTTTAAGTTCTAAGCACTTTCTTTCAAAATCTATTTTACCCAATTTTTCAATGAAACAGTCACACCCTAAAATAATTCCTACTTGAATTTCTTTTACTACTAGGCATGTTATTGGGACTATTTGACTATTTATTTCAAAGTCTATTTGCACCTGATAATTTATTTTCTTTGACCTAACTCCAGTTACTCCTATTATTTGTAAATTGCTAACTGGTAATTGAGGTATCTGATAGTCTACATTATTTTTTATATCTTCATAAATGTCCTGACTAATTATTGTCCCTTCTGATCCTGAGTCTACTATGCATCTGTATTCTTTCTGGCCTATTTTTACATTTATTTCAGGAAGAAAGTGAGTTAACCCTTTAATAGGCATTTCATGAAAATTATTTTCATTGGTTAGTTCACTATTTAAATCTCCATGTAAAAATATTTCATTAGTATTTACTTGGATTTTATTTTCTTGCTCTGATTTTATTTGTTTCACAAAGTCATTTATTGTTTCCTTCATAATGCAAAATCCCTTTTTATTTAAATGAACAAGGTCAGGTTTTTTACTGCCCCTTGAAAAAATCTCTTTTTCAAACAAGTCTAGGTTACATCTATTTTTAAATTCTGTGTCCATGAAAACATTAGATATGTTTATTACCCTAATGTTTTTATCATTATTCAAAGAGGTTATAAAATCATTAAACACATTTAGTTTATGAAAATGGAAAGCATCACTTTTAGCAAGTCTTGGTATTGGTGGTAAGGTTAACAGAATTAATTCTTTTTTCCAACTAACTAACTCTTCTATCATGCTTTTATATTCATTAATGATATACTTGGTTGGGATTTCTTGTAAAAAGTCATTAGTCCCTATCATAATGAGAAGTTTTTCATTTAAGTTATCCTTATTTAAATTAAACTCATTTTTTAATTCAGGAATATTTTGGCCACTTACACACAGTCCTATTCTTCTTTTGTTTAATACAAATACTGGAGTCTTATTTAATATATTTTGAGCGAACCTACTTAATTGACTATCACCTGCTAGCTCATAATCTAAATATATTGGTTTCTCCATTATTTGTTCTAGGTTACATTGATACTGTTTACTTTCTCTGGACCTACCTGTGTTTGCGCCTTGCTGTAGTTGTCATTCAGTTCTAACATCTTCTCTGCTATGATGATAATTACTGCTTTGTCCTCTATTTGAGCCTCTGTAATTCCCTCTAAAATTACCTCTGTAACCCCCTCTTCTATTACTGTCATTGTCTCTACGTCTAGGAACCTCTTGGTTTTCTCTAACCTCACTATGGTTATTATTGACTACTATTTGTTTATTATTGTTTTCATATGATCTATTTTGTGGTCTTTTATTGGAATCAAACTGACTTTTACCTACATGATTTAGTTGTTTCAAATAGGTCTCTAGGTCATCTCCGTTTTGTATGTTACTAGCTGTAGCTACTGATGCACTAATCCCTATTGGTAGGTGTCGTGATATGAAACTGAGAAAAGTGGTCATGCCCAGCTTATGATCTAGAAAACATGATATGTTGTAGTATTCCATGATGTAATTTACCATGTCATCCCTGTTAGCATCATAAGTACCACCCCCCATTAATTTGTTTTCAAACTCTTTCTGTTTGTCTATTCCCCAATATTTATTTCTAAATTCGCTTTCGAATTCAAGAAAGTTGTTCCACTTGTCAAGTCTATTTCTAATCCATATACTAGCCTCCCCTTTCAAGTGTTTCATAAGAAATAGAATTTGACAATCCCATTGATCCTCTGATAGATCTACAAACTTCCTAGCAAATTTAATAAATGTCATTGGGTGACATTTGTTTGAGTCTGGGTAGAAATCTACTAAATACAATTCCGCACTAGTGCTAGAGATTGTTTTATTATTTGTAGTGTTTTGTGTAGTCTTATTTTTATTATTATCAATAGCAATTTTATTTAGTGATAAGTCTATCTCACCTATGTGTGTATTATTACTACTGTCTCTTACAACAGATCTGTCTCTATTTATTTGAGTTCTCTTAGTTTGGTCACAAATCATTTTTATTTCTTTATCTACATGTTCTTTTAATTCATTTATTTTACCCTCTAGATCAGTGTTATTTAGGGTGATAGCTCTTTCTATTTTATTGTCTATGATAGTGTTTAGATAACCTATCTGTTCTTCTATTTTGTCATTTACTTTGATCATTTGATTGTCTACTTCAACAATCACATTAGTTAGTTTGATATTTAGCTCAATATATTTGTCTAACAAAGTTTTGTTTATCTCACTCAGTTTATTCTCTACCTCATTTATTTTTACTATCTGTTCCTTGTCCCTATCGTTCATTTCGTCCCTGATTTTATTTTCTTGAACTTTAATTTCTTCAGTGCAATTTGTTTTAATTTGTTCTAGCTGTCTATCTACTTTATTTTCAAGTTGATTTATATTTCTCCTAAACTCATTATTTATTTCATTAAGTTTAGTTTCTAGGTTTGTATTTATGTTATTAAGTTTTGTCTCTAAGTTGTCATATTTAGTGTTCATACTTTCATTTATTTTAGTCATGTTAGTTTCCATTTCTTTAAATTTGGTGTCCATACTTATATTTATTTTTGCTAACATGTCCATTATATTGGACAGTGTGTCCTCTTTATTTAAGTCTAGCCTAACTTCGTCAGTTTTGTCTTTATTTTTATTTGAATTAGACTCTCTTATGATGCTCAAAGACACATCAGAGTCATCTGAGTCCACTTGCGTGTCCTCCACAATGTGTATATTTGCCATTGTTATTTGCAAATTTTAATCAAGTACAAAGTATAAAGTTATTATATTTCTTTTTCTTAAATTTTGAGTTTAAATCAGATAGGCCTATATTAAATATTTTTAATTCATTCTTAATATATAGCCTAGCCTATAACACTTTTCTCTTATTCAACTTTAAATATTTTTTTTTTTTTTTAAAATAGATTAAAATTTACTATTTATTATACTACGTTGTCTCACGTTGTGCGCGCCATTTTGTAACACTTTAAGTTTTGACGCCTCATATTCTAGCGCCATTTGTATCATTTTTCTTTTGTTACATTATTTATTTTATTTATTTTAATTTAATCCACTGATTAAATTAAAACAATGATATTCAATAAATCAGAATTCTTTAATTTATTTCTTTTTTTTTTTTTTTTTTAAGCATTTACTAAAAATTTGTGACTTGCTACCTTGATGAGGTTACCGTATCACATTGATTCAATATTTGATTCTTAAAAACAAAAGTAGCAGAAATTTGATTTATTTTATTTTATAGCATGATAACTCTTAATTTTCTTGTTCTCAGGGTCTATATACGGGTAATTCGGTGAGAAAACGTAGTATAATGAAACAAAAGTTACTTTACAACATTATTCTTTATTATATGTTATTAAAATTTTCATGAATGATTTACTTCTCAATACTTTGAATATAACAAGGGTTCAAATAATTAATTTAAAGAGTTTTACAATTTAAATTCTAAAACTTAATTAAAACTTATCTGATACAATGACGTTCTAGTAGATACTTCTATTGAAGGCCATTACTTTTGCACCTAATTAGTTACTGTTTATTTAATACACATATATGATAAAAGATGATAATCTATTGAGATATTACTTTTCACTGTTAATCTATATCTGATTAATCATAACTAATGATCAGTTGAAGTCCTGAGGACCTCAACCCTGGCGAACTGTTCAATGCTAGGAAGCAAGAGTAAAAATGAGTGAGTCCGCGCTTCACTTTCCTTCGTCAAACCTCATGGTCCTATCCCCCACTATTCTTCTGGTACCGGATATTATAGTTTGGGTTCTAGACTTCTATCCATTTCCGATTGAGCCAAGAGGCTTCGCCCCGTCTGCTCCCGCTCTCGGTGAGAATATCTCAAACTATTTGCCCTGCTCTGATTGGTCCTTGGCACGAGTTGACGTCTAGGTTGTTTAGTACATTGAAATTGCTAGAGACCTGGTGTTCTTCTGGTGGAACTTTCCATTCGACTTGTTCACTCCTGTCCCTGAAGCATTCCCACATGTTTACGATTGCAGTTCTAGGAATTTGTCCCACCCATCCTGTGTCGAACAAAGGGCCTTGTTTGAGTCGACATATTTATTCTCCATGTCTACCCAACTGCGTCTTTCTTACGACAATTCTCTAATATGATTTAAAACTTCTTTTTATTTTGATTAAATATATTTCTTTCCTTCTATATAATAATTTATTTATTATTTATCTAAATTAATTAAATTTCCCTATCAATTTGGTGGACCCGTTACAACATGAGTCTGCACATTTTCTCGCCGGCCCGTATTGTGGTTTAGGTGTGACTCTTGGACATTGCACAGAGATTCACATATTGATGAATGGTTTTGTTCTCTTTGGAAACTATTTCGCCTAGAAAACAAACACAGTTTTGTTTACGTTCCAATTGGAACGTTTCCACGCAGTATTGACGGTCGGTACGCCCCCGCAATAGTAACGGGCGCATGCGTCACCGTTGCAATGACGTCACCGACGTCCGTCTGAGCTCCTCCAGTTACTTGGTCGTCGGTGGTGGTGAGTTGTGTAACCGGTACAAATTCCTCAGCGATAAGCGGTGGTGAAATGTTAGATGCTATCTCTCCACAGTTAGCCGGCCGTTTGGACTCGTCCGCCTCCAATTGAAGTTAGTTTTCGTATTTTTGAGTGAGTGGATTAAATTTTAATATAGCGTCTCGTAGTTTTAATTTGGCATACGGGAAGAAAATTTGCGAAAATTTTAAGACAGTTTTTTATTTTGAGTTTTTACTTTTGAAAGTTTCATGGTTGTAGAAATAAGCAGGCTTAGTTAATACTTGGGAATATATGAATTAACAAGTCATTGATTAATTACTTATTACTAAATAATATATTGTTAGAAAATTTTATAGTTTATTTATGAGTTTTTGAATAATTTATTTGCATCAGTATTGTTTTTATATAATTAAGATAATGTACTATTTATTTGTTATTTATTTAATTTGATAATATATTTAATTATTTGAATGACTACTGCATTATTTGAATGAAAAGCATTTAAAAAGCAATTTTATTCATTTTATATATATATATCTGCACTTTTAAGACATTTTGTATCTGATTTTTAAATGTTTGAATGTAATGTAAATTCTTTGTAAGTTCATACTTAAAAAAAACCTGCAAATCAGGGTTGAATTTTAAATCCCCTGAATTGGTTTGAAATTTTAAATCCAGATTAATAGGTTTTAAATAAGAAATAAGTTCCTTTAATGGGAGAATAACTATTATATTTATTAAAAATCATACTTTAACAACAATGTAAAGAAATATTATTGCAATTTGAAAGGATAACATTTGAGAATGTTCTATTTTCTACAAAGTGACCTACTTAGTAGGTTTACAAAGTGGGGTGAAATGATGGCTTGTCATATCTGAATGGGAAGTGGGAAATGTCAGAGGTCGTTGTAATCAATGTCAATCATTAGGATGGAACAGTCCATGTTGGGAATATCCTTTAACCTTATTTAACTATGAAGTGTTGTTATAGCTGCAAGCTACATACATACTTCATGTTTGCTTTTATACTTTGTGTCTAATGTAAAACACTTCCTTTTGAAGTGCTCAAGAAGTAACAGAAGTTTAATAATGACATAACATAGAAACTGTACTTAGTTACAGCCAAAACTAAGGTGCTTAGTCTTTTCCCAGTCATGTACCATTTATCAATTTTTGAAAATAGATCGTACCACTTCACTATATTCTAATCACTAGATAAGTTGGATCACTAGAATCTGGGTAGATTTACTAGAAACCACAATTTTGGATACAACTAGAATCTTAGTGTACTACTAAATGGTTAAATAGTAGTACACTCTTAACCTGAAATTCAAAAATAGTATACCTTACATTTTGGAGTACCCCCTAAAATATTCGCATACACCCAAGGAGTGTGTACCATAGTGTGAGCACTACTGGCCTAAACGATTAGATTGGGCAAGCAGCCAATTACAGCTATAAGTGAGGACTGAAGAGGGTTGTCTTGTAGTAGCGTTAAATATATATTATTATTATCAACTGATGTATACTACTCTAGTATTTGTTAGTACTATGGTCGTATCAATACTGCCGCACGCCCGATGTTCAATGAGTAACAGTTTTCTTCTAAATAAGTTTTGTGTCCATCATTAACAGATGTTTACTGCATATAGCGACCATCTCCTCAAATGTGTTTTCCTCAAACCACCCATGGACAGGCTTGTTTCTTGATTACCTTATCCAGTACATTGATTAGGTGTAGATTGGGAGGATAAAATATTTGTCAACTCAGTCACTAAATAGTAATTTACTAATGCATTTCATTTAAACACAGTGATAGTGTAGTATTGAATTATTATTTTCTTGAGCCTTGGAAAGATCGGTAGGTACACTAAAGAACATATTTCAGACTCCAAATACTGTGCAGATGTACACAGCAAAAAAATTTACTGCAGCCTAGTTAAAAAATATAAAATTATAATGAACAAAACGTTTGAATCTTGAATCTAGACTCATTTAAAATCCATATTCGCCCATATCTTTATGACCATACAAATTTTATATTCATACTCGGAAAACTGGAGTGTTTTTTTAAACAGTGAGAAAATTCTGGGAACTCATTTTGAGGAAACACTTTGAAAATATGTTAAGCTCAAAACTAAAAATATCTGTATTTTGTGAGTAAATTTGAGAATGTAAGAGACATACAACCATGAAACTTGTTTTCCAGTAATTTATTTATAAACGTTGAAGAAAAGGGTGAAAGTAGGAAAGGATGGAAGTAATGAAAGTTTGATAAAGGCTTAACTATAAAATAACACAGTGTTTTCTCTAATCAGTGTTTAATCCAAGTAGAGACATTATACCAATGAAGACACAAGAGAACAAGAAAATGTCAAAGAAAATATTTCAGAGACAAGTGTCCGTTCGAATTGGTGAGTATTACTCTCTACAATGATGTAATTTGATGTACAAAACAATCTTCTGTTACTAATAATTAGCATTTTTTTCTGAACATTTTAAAGCGTATTTATAAATTAAAACACACTTTTTTTAGATTAATTAGCACTTTTAATCGAGTGAATCTTAAGATTAATCTTCATAAATGAAAATAATATTCAAAATTTTAATCTTTTTAATATAGGAAACTATGTAAATCCGCAAATTTACTGTAACATCACACTAATAATTCTAAATATTTCTCACTTTCTATTTTTGTTTCTATAGACACGAGACTTCTGTCATCCTCACTTGTTGGAGCTTGTAAGTCAGTGTTGACTATGTGTTACCCCTGCTTTTACCTGTGCATGGTTTTATTTCAATTCCCTCTTGGAGAAAGAATCTGAAAAGTAAACTAAAGAATAAATTATGTTCATTTAGGTTTTATTTAATTATGAGACTGTATGTAAAAACATGTGTATTGATTACTTGTTTTATCAGAGCAGAACGAACATTTTCTGTTTAAACTGTTAAACATTAGATGTAAATATAACTATCTCGACCTACTTTTTACTATCTTAAACAGTTCATTTTTAAACAGACATTGTGTGCAAATACGTAATACGCATGTGAGGAACTGTGACGTTTTTATTTACCATCCATTGAAGTAAAACAAATTGCATTAAAACGTAAATAAAAACCACGTTGAAGGAGCTTACTCATATTTTAGACAGTTAATTTAACATAAACTTTAAGTAATTTTCAATTTACTTTAAATGAGAAATATAAGAATATCTATTCAAACACTAGTTAAAGCTATAATCTTTGGTTAAAGTAATAAAAGAAATTAAAGAAAAAGATGTACACTGGTCAAAGAATCTAACAGAAGAATAAAAACTGTAAAGAAAATAAAATGATAAAAAACAACAAATTTATCCCAGAAAAAAAAATATAACCCAAACCTATATGATGTCAATTAATAGTCAATTAAGTATGATAACATGTGCATATTATCATACTTATATTCTGAACAAATTTAGAAACAATTAGTAAGGCAATATCCAACAATAATACATTCTTGAAGTCCCTAAGTCCCATATCAGTCTTGAAACAATCTTGAAGCAGTCCAAAGTTGACAGACTTGACACTCTTGGAGTGTGTAACATCCGTTGATTACAACTTTGACATCAACTTTCTACTTTAACCAAGTTGAAACGAATAGAGGTCACTAAATCAAGTATCCAGATAACCAAGAATCCATAGGTTTGAGTCTGGAAGATACTGTGTTGTCTATTACCGCTTTGCCTATTTATAGTTGTGCTATAAGGTGGGCGTTTCCCAAACCACCAAGTCACTGCTGGAAAGTCAACTGACCTATAGTACACACGCAATTCCATCAGTGGGCCAAAAAAATTGCTGTTCTATTTTAACTGTGCGGTTTGTGTGTTTATTATTATAATAAGATATAATTATACTGTAAACTGAAAACTGCACGTTTAGTGATTATCGAAGGTCCAATCTAGTGGACCGTAAGTTGATATTATGAGTTTATAAAATATGATAACTAGTACATATATAAATGATAAGGAATAATTTTAATAACGTGTAAATATTTATAGGACGTGTTATTAATTCTATAAAGATGAATCATGATAAATGACTTGGATTTCCTTTTTTTTTTACATATCAAACAGTAAAAAAATTATAAAATTCCAAATTTTTCTAAAAACCAGCTTTAGTCCACTAGAACAGTCCTTCATCTTTCAAATTGACATTTCAAGTTATGATACGATCATTATTACGGACCAAATTTTTAAAATAGAAACTCACGTTTTTGGTGTTTTCCATGGAGTGAAAATGCCCCCTTAAAAACTTACTCAGAAACTTTATTAAGGGTGATCCACTATTTTGACTTTGTTTTGTCTCTTCCGCAATAGATATCAACAGCCATTACTGCCCAGTGGCAAAGTAAAGGTAATGATTACAGTGTTAGTAGTATAGTTACTCTTCAGATGGTCACCATCCAGTTGATTTCACTATTTCTAGCACATCTCCTAACATACTCCTCTGTAATACACCAGCTAAAATCTGTCTTAGAACGAGTGAAGATGACAGTCTGCGACTAAGTGATCCAGTGTTTGGATATCTTCTCCACAGTTATTTGAGGTATCTTGTGCTAATTCCCATTTAAATTTAAACAATGCCTTGATGAGGAGGTTCCGAGATTATCGCAAGGTAACAGCGTCAAGCAACATCGACTATGGTTGTTCCTTGGAAAAGTAGCAAAACAGGTGTAGTACCGTGCAACTATTATCGAAATACTGATCCCGTCAACTTCCACCCTCTATGCCGGAAACAGTTTATTTAAGATGGGCCCTACACGACTATACCACAGACCTCTACAAAGTTGCTTAGAAAAAGTACCAGATAGAGCTGGATTTGAACTTAAGATTCTTCTTTGCACCTGGCCACAGTGCAATACTTAAGACCACTTTTCCGTTTTAACACCGATGATATGTTGCATTTATTCATTATTTAGCTTTACATTCCATTTTTCGGGCACCAGGCTTGTATGGGTTAATATGCTTTTTTAACATTAAAAAAAAGTGTTTTTTCATAAATGTAATTCAATTTAGTGAGACACTTTCATCCTACTTCATTTTTAGCTATTTAAGGACTAATCGTGGGCATATTGTGTTTATAATAATTCAGTTGACTTGAAACACTGGTTTTTATGGAATTTAATTAGTTATACCCTTCCTTTTTTTATGTGGTCCTACTAAAAAGCTAAAGCTTCTTGTAAAATATGGATCACTCCAAAATATGTAATAAATTGTAAAAAATGGCCAATTCATTACCTAAACATCAATACAATCGTAAACCAGACTGTTGGCCTTTACTGTCTTTGTCGTTTATGTTACGTTCTATTGTAAATTTACTTTTTATTACTCTTATCTGTTATTGATGCAAAATCCCAAGTAATCTTATCTTGTTTCATTCTTTAGAAGTGATAAATTTTACATTTACTACAGGCAGGCATTTACTACAGGAATACTGTAAAACTTCCCCATTTCAACACTCTGTAGACTCAGGTGTTGTCAAGTTATCCGGGTTATTGAAATTTTAAATGGGTTTTAATAAATGAGCACACAGTAGACTTTAATTACATAAAAAATGTTCTATTTACATTTATATTACTATATATCCAACGAGCCAGCTCGTTTCGGCCATCCTCAAAGCGAAATACATAAAATCTAAAGCCAGTTAGTTAGACTTGCTCCTCGTCAGCCGTTGACTGTCAAGGTACCCAAACTGTCAAGACTATCTAGTACAGTCGGGTGGTGATTTAATGAGGTTTTATTGTAGTAACTAAAAAAAAATACATCCCATATTTTACCATACACACTCTACTTTGTAACTTTTTGGGTGTAATTGTTTAATCCTGAGTTTTAACAGTGTTAAAGTTATAAGAACTGCTCTGGTGATTTAGAGCAAGTCAACATAATTTTAGGTTAAATAATCGTACTAAAGAAAAGAAATTGTGTATGAAATGTTACAACAACAAATTTGTGAATTATGAATAATTTACTGTATAAATATTTAATATAATATATTATTTGATGCCAATAGTTAAGCATACCAAATCTACGTACAAGTAGAGAAAATATAGTTTAGTGAACTAATGCAGAATTAAAGATCACATTAATAATATGATAGTTGTAATTTATGCAAACATGACAGGTTTGTTAAAATTAAATATATATATATATATATATATATATATATATATATATATATATATATATATATATAAATAGCTGTTACTTGTTATAAAAATCTCAAACACCAGTTGATGTCAGATGGAGGAAAATGAATAATCTACAAGATAGTAGAATAGTTTTCTGGAAGTTACTATAGTTTTTTTAAATGTTTACTTTTGTAAGATTGAGAATAACCCATCACCCAGCTTGAGAAACCATGGTGTCCACACTTTTACACAGTGTTTGTAACACTGTCTACACTACAAACAATGTATACACTATAAACACTGTCTATATTACAAACACTGTGTACGCTACAAACACTTTCTACACTATAAATACTGTCTACACTACAAACAGTGTGTACAATACGAACTCTTTCTACACTACAAACTTAACGCTAGATCCTTGATTCTTTGCAGGCATCTCATTTTGTTTGTCTAAACATGATTTTAATGGAAATTCAGATAAAAATCATGTTCAATCTTTGAAAATCACGGGCCTTACTTTGAAACCAAGTCCAAGATCAACTGCTATAACTGTTTTAAAACACACCTGAGTTTATTTGTATTTATTGAAATTAAGATTTGTCAACAATTTTATTACTGTGGTAAATTTTTTAAGTATCTGTTTATTAATAAGATGCCAATCATCAATATTTGGACAAATATGGGTGGCAATTGATTGTGATGTGTATATATGAATCAACATATAGGTTGTGTTAATTAACTAACTAAAGCCGAATTTTCTAAAGAAAAGATCATTTATAAATAGCCCAATAGCCAGGACAACCAAGGGATATGTATTAAGTATGAAATTTAAATCATTTAGTACGGATCTGATTTTCAATAGAATTACCTGATACTCAATTCTCTCACCAGTACAAAACCTGAATTGTGACTACTTCCAACATAGGCTTATGTATTAGTGTCCATGTCTATGGCAACCATTAAAATGACAGCGTGTCAGTGTTCGAAGGTCTAGAAACAGAGCCTCTCGCCTACAATTTCCAAACCATTCAGCCCCAAAGTAGCAGGGTTGCAGCACTACATCACAGCTGGCTATGGTTAATTTAAAAAAATAGATGTACTTACTTGCAGTATTTGTGTAACCGTTGCATCTTTTCACTTATGAAACCTGTTTTATCTAGTCTTAAGTTTAGATGGTGGTTATAATTATACACACACGCACACACACATCGTCATCACTGCAGTCACATGCAGTTTACAAGGCTCACTAATTCTACGAACACAACTTGCACATATCTTACAAACTCAAACATTTAACAGGTCACCCTTTGATCATAGGAAATATAATAGTCCGTCACCAACATTACGATCATATTCAATATCAGTTGTAATATTCAGCTTAATAATGAATACAGCTAAATAATTTGTGCTATGTGTTAATGTGTCTCAAGGAAATAATAAAAAGTACTACAATTTATTGACACTCATTATGCATGTATAAATGTTGATGTTCAATTTTCTGTAAAGATAAGTTTTTTTATATAAATGTTTGCAAAGATTGACATTTTGGTATAGATTTTTGTCTGCACATAAATACTTTTTGTGTTGTTATAACATTTAAGGTGTTTGGTTACGTTTAAAAGTTTTGATAACCGACAGGTTTTTTTTTTTTTTTACTTTTATAACAGAATAAATACTATGTTAATTTAATTCAAAACAATATTGAAAGAAGTGGAAAGTAATGAAATATGCATTTTTTTTAAAGCTATTAAATTAAATTTCAATTACTTTAAGAATACATAGCGTGGTCAATAAAACTGTAAAAAAATCAACATCAACATTTAAAAAGTAATTCTTTAATTACACCAAGTAAGTAATATATTGTTGGATTTTTTCCGATTTACTATTATATTGATTTGGTATGTTTATGTTAGTCCTGGTGCGCATGTTGGAATGTGCATTTATTTTATCGTACAATTTTCATTACATTGGTGTGAAAACTGTCAAATTCGTAGATTATAGAGATTATGTAGCTAATATAATCATTTTATTTAAACCATTGTGTTAGAATTTATGGTCAACTGTAAATTCCTAACTGCCTAAATCATCAAAGAGTTAGTGTGAAAGACATATAAATAACATGAACTTTGAAATTGTACACACTACCGATTAGTCAGAACCTGACTGATATTGACTTATCAGTGATTCTGATAAGGAGTAATTATAGATGTGGTTATTATTAGCCTACTCTTGTGCTGTAGCCTGCATAGATTATATCGCTGGTGATGACTGTTACAGGGGAGAGAGCCAACTATGTGAACAGCCCGCACGTGATCTGCATGGTGGGCCTACCTGCCCGAGGAAAGACGTACATAGCCACTAAACTGTCCCGCTATCTCAACTGGATAGGCATCAACACCAAAGGTACAACGTGTCATTGTTTTATCCTATATATAGTACTTTTTACAATTTGTGTGACATTTTTATTTGAAAGTTATTCGTTAACATTGGATTGTTCATGATTGGTAGATAATATTTGGAGATTTCCAATGCTTCAAGTGTTTTAAGGAACAAACAAAATGTTTCGACTGGTATAAAAAACTCGTGTCGTCTTCAGTTGTTATTACCTTAGCCTAAATTTAAAACTTTTTTTACACTCACCACAGATTGACTTGCCACAGGGATTCAGTTTGTCTTTGATGTTCATGGTGAGTTCATCTTGTGAGTGTAGTGGAGCGAGAAACCCAGTATCCGTCCTGGTGGAGTTGGAAAACTGGTTGGATAAGTGGAATATTTTTCTATTTAATAACGTATTATGTGTTTTGCTGAACATTTTCATATTTTGTATTTCATAATGTGTTTTATATTTTGTACAATTGTGTTATGTGTACACCTGACTTACTTATAACAGTCTACCGTAGTTTTTAAGCCTGTAGTTTTTGTGTTTTCCTGAATTAGTATGGGTTAAGGAAAAATAAAAAAAATTGTTTTTAAGAAGGATAAAGTAGTAAGTAACACATGAAGGCGACAGGAGTTTTTATACCTGTTGAAACGTTGTGTTTGAAGCACTGAAATCTCCAAATATTATCTACTAATCACTGTGTGAAATGGTGCAGACTAGTCACAGAGTTCTTCAAATGTTGTGTTCAAGATTTTCAATTATGCTTTTATTTCGTTAATTAATAATTAATGAGGTATTTTGCTATCCTAAAAAAGAGAAAATACATAATTATCATGTGTTGAAGTCGTTTGTGGTAAATTTGAATCATCAATAAATTCACTGTCATCGCTATAATGTCCAATTATATTCCTTTTCACTGGCCAATTAGACAATACTGTTTCATAACAAACATATAAAACATATTGTTGTACTAGCATGTTTAGTTTAGAAATAAATATAAAAACTTATTTCAAAAATGAAAAAGAAAACAGAGTATTCGTTTTAATAAGAAGCCTAATAAATATTGTGCGTTCAAAATATAATAGGGACTGTTTTAATGAGTTATTATATAAATATTACATCAAATGTTGTGGCGATGTTCAGTGCTAATAAATGGAGATGATAAATTATTGAAAAATAACAATTTAGTAAGTGTAAAATGAGTAAAAATGGTAACGTTATGATAACTTCCATTGAGGGATCAAAATTTAATAGATGAAAAAGGAAAAAGTTATGTGCGGTAACTGTAACAGTAGTAATCCCAAACAGCAGCTTTCTTATTATAAAGATCTTGTTGAGGTTAAGTGTAAGAGAGGACCTAATGGTCTTAACTTTGCCTCACAAAATAAAACTTTTTTCATTTCATTTCATTGTTATGTTTATATATTCTATGACATTAACATTTATTTAGCAAAAGACTACTTGCAAAACATATTTTTGTCAAACATCCATCTTACTTGGCAGATGTTGTTATATTTTAGTAGTTTTTATCGTAATAAATTTTATTCAAGGGACACTAGAAAAAACTAGAACAATGTTTTTCGTAGTCACATAGTAAAATATATTGCAGGTATGGTAATTTACATAAATAACAATTTCAATAAATTACAATACTCAACAATTCTTAAGCCACATAATGATCTGCCATTTCTTGATTGGTATTTAATATTACAAAAAAATTATTACGCATAATTTTTATGTAAATCTAGTGAGATTAAATATTTGTTTTATAGGTAAGTTCTGTGAACTAATTGTGAAGTAACTAAACTGTGCCAACTCATTGATAACCATTTAAAAACAATAGACAAACAAAACAACTATTTTTACACTACAAAAGAAAGTTAGAGGTCAGGAGGCAATAAATAAAACTTACCAGACCTCTGTACACAAACCATCCCTCCAGTAAATGACAATACAACAAATTTTGCAAGTTCAGCACCACTTTTGATTGATCTTGCAGATATTAAAACTAAACTTAATCATATGGAGGCAATTTTTAAAATGTAGGTAACTGATTTCAGCCAGAAAAACAAACACTCTCCTAAATTAATTACTGCATTACAGAATATAGACCATCTCCTCAGAGAAGGAAAAGTACTGGGACAAAAAAGAACATTTTTAATGTCTTTCTTCAAAGAGCCAAATACATACAAACTCATCAGTAAGATAAGATCACAACTGTACATATTGTGACTGAGACTTGTGCCTATTGCAGCCTAGACACTCAAAACAGCTGCAGCTGAGTCAAATGTCTCCTAGACACTCATGTCTACCTAGGTTGACATTCCTGTGACTACTGCAGCTGAGTCAAATGTCTCCTAGACACTCATGTCTACCCAGGTTGACATTCCTGTGACTACTGCAGCTGAGTCAAATGTCTCCTAGACACTCATGTCTACCCAGGTTGACATTCCTGTGACTACTGCAGCTGAGTCAAATGTCTCCTAGACACTCATGTCTACCCAGGTTGACATTCCTGTGACTACTGCAGCTGAGTCAAATGTCTCCTAGACACTCATGTCTACCCAGGTTGACATTCCTGTGACTACTGCAGCTGAGACTACCGCTACCATTGCAACTAAGATATCCATGACTCAGATAAGAAGACTTTGAATACTCTGACTGAGATAATCATGACAAATAAGGCTGAGGCTGAATTAATTAATCGTAACTTTGAAGGCTAAAACAACTCCTGACTATCGCAACCAAGATGCCAGTGACTAGCGCAGATGAGACAAGCATCTACTCTACTGTGTCCCAATCAAACCTAAAATCAAGTAATCTTGACAATGAGAAATTTAAGAACAATGGGCTAACCATTTCTGAACTTTTAACCAAATATAAAACAAAAAACTACACGAGAAATTCACAGAACCACCAAAGTGTTTCCTTACAAGGAAATTATTAAAAGAAACAAAAATAGCACAGAAAATCTTATTTTAACGGATTCGCTTCTGTCCCACGAACAAAAAAACAGAAACAAATCCACCAAATATAGCCATAATTAGAGATCCAGAGGAATTTTTCAATAATAATACTTCACTTTACAGAGCTGAGAAAAAACTATCAGAGTAAAAAAAAGTCCATTCGTAGGATCTGGTATTTCAATATTACATCAGAACATCCGAGGACTAGAGAACAAAGTTTACTGTCTAATTCACATGCTAGAAATTAAAAAATCTGACCTTGTTATATTGACTGAGCATGGATTAAATGAAGCTCAAATGCAAATGGTAAATATAAGTTGATACACCTAACTATCAGTAGACAGCAACATAAACTTGGGGGAGAATACTAGCGAATCTGTAGAAAAAAAGAATCATGCCGAAGCCTTTAAAGAACTACGAATCGTGACTGTGGTTGGTTTATATATATTAAACACCATCATGTATGTGGACGAAAGAAATGCTTTAAGAAACAACGACCTCCATAGTTATAACACAAGACATGCAGCAGACTTCTTAACATAACGAAATCGATTAGCTCTATATGAGAAGGAATCGCTGTACTTTGGTTGCAAGACCTTGAAAAACAACTTAACTGTATGGCTGGTGAACCAACCCCTTTATACCACTGAAGAATATTTGTTATAAATTAATTATATTAATTTGTATTTATAAATTGGCGCTATTGTATTTCTCAAAGAAATTGCACAAATAAAGCAATAAATAAAAATATAAAACAACAACAATAAAATAAAGCAATAAAAAAACAAATAAATCATTGATTCATTAACTGTCCCAATATTTAGATATAGTAACAACAATAAGAAGTAGCATACAAACAATGATAGTTTTTATTTATTTCTTAAACGTGTTTATGAATTATTGTCAACTACAACAAAAATGGATTGACATCCCAAATGTAACGTAGAACAATAGAGTTACTTGTGGTTTTATATGAGTACAATTACTGTTTTATATCAATACAAGACCATGTTTGATTTCTTAAACGAAGGTTGTGATAAATGTCACAGTGTACAATCTGGGCGAGTACAGGAGGCATGCAACATCAGCGTACAAGAGTCATGAGTTCTTTCGACAGGACAATGAGGAGGCGATGAGGATACGCACGCAATGTGCCATACACGCTCTCAAAGATGTCTGCAATTGGCTCGATAACGGCGGAGAAGTGGCGGTGAGTTCTCAGTGACATCTGCTCTTTAGTAGTAAGACTTATCTTTGGTTGAGAAGAATAGGAAAATATAGATATGTTGGAACGTATTTGCAATATCGGATTATGTATATTTGAATTTTAAGTTCGGATGATTGGGTTAAACATGAATGCTTATGACAATAAATGGAAAGGTTGGGTTTCTTACTAGCCTGGTGGCTAGCACTGCTGACATCAATGCAGGGGTCATATGTTCAAATCCTAGGAGTTCGAACAAAATTTAGCGTGATAAGTTTGGACCCATAACAATTTTAAAAATGCCACTGGTGTAGAAATAATAAAAAAGGAATATTCTTGGTACATTTTTACGTGAATTAGTTTTTACTTTTGGTGTTGTAAATGCATTAATAATAATAATAATAAAAAACAGTTGCATATACAGTTTGCTTCTTTTATTTTTTTTACTTACTTATCAACTGATAATTAAATTGCTGTTTGCTTAGTTGATACCAAACAACTAATACAATAAGCATAAGTTGTATGAGAAAATAAAATAAAGCAAAAGTTTGTTACTAGGCTGTAGGTTTTTTATTTTACAGTTTCTGCACCATGTATTCTGCTCTTTTGATAATTTTCAAAAGTTTTTGTATTCACTTTAAAGGATTACTATATAATTTATGTGATAATTCTTAATTAAAATGTTTATACTACAGTGGTCAATACTACAGTACCGGTATGTGTATAGTTGGGGGGGGGGGGGGGCTATACCACTGTACGTGTATAGTTGGGCAGGTGGGTTAATACCACTTGTACGTGTATGTTGGACGGGTGGGTCAATACCACTTTATGTGTATAAGTGGGTTTGTGGATCAATACCACTAAGTGTTTACTGCTGAAACAAGATAAATATATAACTTGGCTATGTACTTGTATTCAATCCGAGACTTGTGTTTAAAGTTAGGTACCTGATTTGGCATGTTGGATACTAGTTTAGTGGGAATTGACATTATAGTCATGTTCAACTTGCCAACTAGGTAAATAACTTGTAACCATGAATGTAGGTTTAAGTAATATATAAACACTCTTTATCCTAGCAATAAATGTGAGACGGAAAGTGAAAAGGGACCTCTTGTCGGCAATTATCAATTTTGAGTTATTGGTATTTTAAAATTAAGCATAAAATTATGAACAAGTTGGTGTAAATTTCACTCAGTTGGCCAAACACTGACATCTAAATAAATTTTATTTGATGTTTTAATGCTTCAACTTGACTTTATAACTGATACAGGCCTGTTCTAACCTATAAACCAGAGTTTGATAGTCGATAAAAAACTGAATATCGATAATGTTGACCAAAATCGGTAGTTTCGTGATTACTCAACATTTTACTTTGCCGACAAGAGGTCCCATTTTACTTTCCGCCTCACAAATCATATATTTAAAGTTTATCAACAAGCATTAAAATATCAATCAAATTTCTTTTTCAGCAGCATTTTTTTTTTTAAATTCATAACTATAAAACCTTAAGTATATAATCTCAATTTATATCGTAGGTTTTTGATGCTACGAATTCTACAAGGGAGCGACGAAAAATGATTCACGAGATTGTTGTAAAGAAGAGGGGCTTCAAACTGTTTTTCGTTGAATCTGTCTGTGATGACCCATCGATAATCGAGACAAATATCATGGTAAGTGTGCTCAAAGAATCAGTTTTTAAGTGGCTCATTTAGTAATATTGATAGAAATAAAATGTTTCAGCCATAAGTTAAGTCGTTCTATATCAGAAAAATTGGTAGTGCCTTTTTTAGAGTAATATGCTGATAAAAAATTTTTATATTTATCCTTTTTAGTAATTTTGATTCATAAAATAAAGAGATACTGCTTGTATGTGTGACATTAAACAATTCATTTGGTAAGTCTAAGATCCAAAATCATCTTTTAAAAATCTGCAAGTTTGTAAGGTTATGTCTTTTTAATATAGCCATCCAGCATGCCATCACTAGTAACACCTTAAAAATCATTACTGTCATTTTTATTTTCATTGATATTAACTGATTCTTCATCTAAACCACCATTGTCAATTTCATCCAAAATATAATTTACGAAAATAGACAACTACTGTTAGTTAACAAAAATGTACTGTCGTGAAAAACATCAGACTCTTTGTAAACAGTCAACAAATAATTTTGTTTTCATATTCAAATTTATTTTATCATTACATATTACATGCAGCGATGCAACATTACTATAATCTGCACCCATCCACTGAGTGTAACATTAACAATCATATTGGTCAACAGAACAGAGTCTTGATACGTTTTATTTCAATGTCAGCTTATATCTGTTATTTGTTATCAGATGGTTTGAATTGTAGTGTCCTCTAACTTAATGTGCTTGCAGTCATGCGTCAATAAGCGATTGAGATTTAATCTAGAATCTTAAAATAATTATTCGTTTGAATCGATTATAATAGTGGAACTCCCTACATCTCTTGTTACATTCTAACAGGAGGTGAAAGTGAACAGCCCAGACTACAAGAATATGAACACGGACAAGGCTCTGCAGGACTTTCTGCTGCGTATAGAGCATTATCAGGAAAGGTACGAACCGTTGGAGGAGAGAATAGAGTCTGGACTGAGCTTCATGAAGATATACAACACGGGGGAAAAGGTGGTGGTGCACAAACACGAGGGACACATTCAGAGCCGGATAGTGTACTACCTGATGAACATCCACATCGTACCTAGGACCATCTACCTAACTAGGGTAAGGTCATGAGTATGTTACTACTTCCGGTAACGACCGCGTCAAGGTATTATTTACAGTATTTATATCACCAAACGTTTCGCCCATGCTGTGATATGGCATCGTCAGTGGAATCTCAGAGAAACCTTTGAGGATGCCACATCACAGAATGGGCGAAAACGTTTGTTATGTAAATAACACCTTGACACAGTCGTTACCAGAAGCTTTAGTTAATAGTAATGACACAGACTGCTTAAGCGTACAAAATAATGTGAGTATGTTATCTGTCCGAGTAGAACAGAACTTGTCAGGTTTTCACCCAACAGAATATAGTAGCGGATATAAAACATTTATTTATATAAATGTTTATTATGAATTATTAATTTAGAGGTTGAATTAAAAAATGTACCTATGTTCTCTAGGTCATATTTATAGTATAAATATGCATAAAAGTATAAGCTAATGAATCAAAATCAGATAATATTTATTTCATAAATAACAGATTCATGAACATATGAAACATGTCAGGTTTAATACTTAAACATAAATTGTATACTGTTTAATGAATCAATATAAGTAACAAATAAACTCAAATAAACTCAAATACAAAGTTTTAACTAGCAAAACCTTCTCAAATAGACCACTGTGGACCGATAGTCAATGGCTGCTGCAAAGGGCTAATGAAGATTCGATTTTTTCACTAAAACAGCGGCTGTTTTGAATCGGTGTAAAAATAGGCCGATGTGTACATAAGTAAGTGCAGGATGCAACGATTATCAAAATACTCTTTTCAGTGTTTCTAAGAAATTAAAACTTACTTTGTTCTTGCCCATTCAGTAGTCAATAATATTGTTAGGTTTTTTTCAGCTTTGAAATAATTTATTAATTATTTTCAGCATGGAGAGAGTGAACAGAATTTGGAGGGTCGTATAGGTGGAGACAGCGGGCTATCACATCGGGGGCAACAGTACGCAGACAACCTGGCCAAGTATATCCAGCAGCAAGACATCCAGGGGCTGCGAGTATGGACGTCATGGTTGAGGCGCACTATCGAGACCGTAGAGAAAGTGCCTGCACCCCAAGAGCGCTGGAAGGCACTTAATGAGATTGACGCGGTCAGTCAATTTCTAAATATTAAAGACTATTATAAAATGTTGCGAGAAGTATAGCAGATCGTTTCATATCTTACATCTAAGAGATCTTGACCATATTGTATGCAAATGCGTAGTATAATACTTGTGTGAATAGTTGATAACACTTTAATGTTTTCTTGTTTTAATTAGTTGATTTGTAATTGATTGCAAAAGGACAAAACTTTCAGATGAAGTCAATCCCAGTCTATAAGTATTTAATTGTCTAAGGGTTTTCTTGATATCGATTTGATTGTATTCACTCTGATAGCGCAATTCTATCTGGTAAGCACAGATCAATAGCCTATGGAGAATGGGCAGATTAAGGTTATAGAAGAGGTCGGACTGTCCTTTAAAAATAAAAAAATAAATTACTTTGAATGAAAATGTAAGATAGGGTAGTAACATCTGAGGACAACAACATTTTGTATGCCCGCCAAAACATTGTTTTTGTTTAACATTAGAAATGGTGTAAATCTTGATCAAATTTACCATAATTAATCATCCAGTGTCAACAAGTAACTTATAAAAACCAGTACAGTACTGTTTACAGCCATGTTTTATGTTCAATATGAGATTTACGTTATATTCATGTACAAGATGTGTAAGTTTAAACATTAATTTGAAGTAAATTTATATAAATTTCACGTTCAAATCATGCACTAACGAACTGTAGTTACATGATCAGTTATAATAAACATAATGGGCTTTATTTCTAGACTTTAGTTGTTCATATCACTTGAACGTTCTTGGCCTTGTACTGTTGCTCATGCTTCGTTTTTCCTAAAAAATATATTTTTCAATAGTATCATTTAATTATGTTGATAACAAAATTGATGTGGTTTGATATCAGTGGTTTTTGGAACAGCATGCATACGTTTGATTGTATCAATGTCGTTAAGGCCCCATTTAGCAAATATTACTAATTTATTTATTGATGAAGATTTTTCTCATAATTTTTCTTTGTTAATTTTTTTTCTTCTTATAGTTTATATTTATGTCTGTTACATATGGTTGATTAGTATTTTTATTAATTTTTTCTTACAGTTCCAAAGTAAATGTAACAAAATGTGCATTTTATTATTTTTTGTCTTACAGATTACTTGTTATTAGCATAATCGTCTATCTGGAATTATTTGTATTATACCTAAATTTTCTTATTTGATTTATATGTGAATTTGTGATCCTTATAGATCCTTTAGGAGCTCAGTTGTGGATTCAATATTGAGGTGTTTTTTATAAGGACCTTCATTCATGTTTGTTTTAGTTTTGCCATCTAATTCAGTTCTGTTTAGTTACTAGTATATGTTTTGAGTTGTATTACGTTTTCTGTTCAGAATGCATGATTATATTAATTTTATTCTTAAAATATTTAATGAGAGGTTAATATTTGTTTTGGTATCCTGTGATTTTTGATTGGTCATTTATATGTGTTGAAACATATTGTAGGCTCTGAAAGTAGGCAATTTATTTACTGCTTGAAGGGTTCTATTTTGATTTGTATTATTTGAACTTGCAACAAAGATATTATCATTACTTTATACTTTAGCGTGTTTCATCTACATTTTGTCAAATGCTTGTGCTTGTACAGGGTATTTGTGAGGAAATGACGTACGAAGAGATCCAGGAGAAGTACCCAGAAGACTTTGCAGCCCGTGACCAGGCCAAGTTCACGTACCGCTATCCGCGAGGGGAGAGCTACGAGGACTTGGTGGCTCGCCTGGAGCCAGTCATCATGGAGCTGGAGAGACAAGGCAATGTACTTGTTGTCAGCCATCAAGCCGTCCTTCGCTGTCTCCTCGCTTACTTTATGGACAAATCTGCAGGTAAAGTCAATACCATAATATGATCACATTCTCCTTCACTTAATGGTTAAAAATTCAATAATTGATTAAACTATTGATGCCTATTGAAGACATAAGAAAACCCTTCTTTTAGTTAGTGATTTATTGAAACATTTATTTAGATATGGACAGTATACACTTCCTGAATCTTTTTTCAAAGATGTATATATTGTTGATATTGGATTTACCACCTAAAGGGAGGTGCATGTTTCAATTGTTAATAATACATGTACAGTGATACTGACTGACTCACCCACCCACCTGTACACACACATTGGCACTGACCCACCCACCCAAACACGTACTGTGGTACTAACCCACTCACCCACCCACCTATACACGTACAGTGGTACTGACCCACCCACCCGTACATGTACCGTGGTACTGACCCACTCACCCACCCATCTATATACGTACAGTGGTACTGACCCACCCACCCATACATGTAGAGTGGTACTGACTTACCCACCCATACACGTACAGCAGCAAGTTGTAGTTGGTATCACTTCATAGATGGGAAAATGCTGAGGACTGAACATTTTGTGACACCCTAATCAATCATAGATCCAGTGAATAAAAAGAAAACTTAAAATTAATTTTAATGACAACAGTTAGGAAATTCCATTAGTTCCTAGTCAATAAATATTAGTATTTAATGTATTGTCGTTTGTAGTCTTTAGATCTTTACTGCTGAATGATAACGGATTTAAATTTCTTTCGTTATCGTTATTTCTATGCTTCTTGTTAAAAATGTTATTTGTTGGGAGTTACAAATTAAATAGATGAATCTTTAAAGCAACTATTTTGAGATATGATATGAATTAGACAATATTGTGCTTCAATCAATACATCAGTTAAATAAAACACATTTTGCTATATCTTAAAGCAATAAATTTGTGTGTTTTTACTCTATATATATTTTTTTGTTGTGATAATATATGCCTTACTTTGTATTGTTTTGTCAGATGAATTGCCGTATCTCCAAGTGCCCCTCCATACTGTAATGAAGCTGACCCCGGTCGCTTACGGCTGCAGAGTGGAGCAGATAAAGCTCGGTATTGATGCAGTGGACACACACCGGCCGAAACCTCCCGTAAGTATTAGATATGTATATTCTTTTACAAAGTAAATCCTCGATACCATTCATTCTCGAGATTAGGCTTTGGGTAAAAAAACAAATATTACGTCTTTTATGATTAGTTTAATAAGAGAGACAGGAGGTTAGCAAAGTTACCTGAAAGGGTAAGTCCACAAACATAAACACAAAAAACATGTAATAGTCGAAGTACACTAGACAAATATTTGGTCTCACTGGCACTTTCTTGAGACTGGAGAGAAAATGACTGAGTTTCAATTGTCCCTCGGTTAGTGTAATGTTGGGGTGTAGTCAACAACACCCCCTTTGCTCATGGCAAACACACGCCCTCCCAACATGAACTTAGCATTCTGTTCCTAGTTCAACTTGATAATTTCTGTTCTGGTATCAGCTAGCTGCAGACCAACTTTGGGTACTCAAATGGCCCGGTCCTAATCTCATTTTGGTTGGGGACATTTGTACAAAATTTTCTTCAAAAAAAGAAAAAAAAAAAAACAACTCCTCTGCAGGCTCTGCTTCATTCATATTTTATGATCTGGCCTGACTCTGAAACCAACATTGAAATCCCTCTCTATAACTTACAATACTTTTCATCTTGATGTAGAAATCGAATTACAGGATGATGTCTTTCAACTGATATTCATGTCAAACTGATCAAACCTTCCAATACATAGCAATACCTGCTTTATACCAGCTGTCACCCAAACAATACTGAATGCTACCAATCCTATAGCTTAGTCACCTGATCCAAACTAAAAATTTCTTCCTCTGGAAACCTAGATAAATACGATAACCAACTTGTCAATGCCTTCTAAAGAGATCTTACCTAACCAAAAACCCAAACCTCTTTTTAGTCCAGTCTCAAAATCAAACCAATCTAAATATAGTTCCCAATGTTATATGTATGCGTGGGTACATGAATGGGTGGGTGGATGGGCAATATCACCAGACATGTACGGCATTGACACTAACAACCACTATGTCTTACAGAAACCCAACCATATCGTTAAAGATGGCTCCAGTAGTACAAATTTCTCGTTCTACCTAAGATCTTTTAGAAATAACTACTTCTCTTTCTTTTTGACAAACAAAAACCTCTTCATAATTTCGATCATCTTAAATGGCTTGATCAGAACAACTCTGTACGTATCAAAGACAAGCAGTAGCAGCTGGTGTGGTTCCACCAACTTAATTTGCCTATTCCATGCCAACTCTGCCGCACTCAATAATCCTCATATCCTGAAAAGGTATCCTACCTTTGCCCATACACTTCTCCATAATCAAAAATTTGACAGCGGTACATCAAAAAAGTAGTTGGACTATGGTTGTGTCTTTGTTTTTAAAGTAATTAGTATAGTGATAATATTCAATTGTACCTTGACGTGCATTTTATGAACTAATAGATTTTGATTTTGAGATCCGTTCCACCCCATTTCAATAGTTCCTAACACAGACGAATGGAACCATTCCCTCTCCCACAGCACTGCCTCTTACCTAGAAACAACTGAAACTCTGTCAATCTTTATCCGTTTTTTGTTAGTTCACAATGTTTTTAGATAAGATCGTTGGATCTGACCCAGTACCCTATAATTTAACATCTAATTCTTGTTAACAATATTTGTGTATCCTGATGTTGTTTTGAAGTTATACTTCTTTGCACCCGTTAGACAATTTGGGATGGGATGTTGGTCGAGAAACCGCGTCACGCTGAAAAGTAAGAACAAATTTTTAAGAACTATCGATTAATCGATTGTACGTTTTTTGTATGCTTTTTTTTTTAAAAAAAAATCCCAGATTCTTTTGAAGCCGGAATTAACAGTACCAAGTTTCAACACCGATAGCGCTGCAAGACAGTAGGGTCACCGAATCCACAATATATACATACACTGATTCATTTCGACGACACTACTGTCTTGCAGCGCCGCTGGTGGCTAAGCTATTCAATTCAATTCAAGATCTTTATTGTGGACTACAACAATTGTTGCATACAATGCGTCAACATGGTTCATTGTGTTTAAAATATGACTAAAAATAAAATAAAATAAGCATTGATATATACACAAAGGTAACTTTCATACATCCAGCTATACAGCCAGCTCAGGCCGACATAGGTTTTTAACTACTCTCCCAGTGGCCTGTTGCAGTGAACTCTCCCACTGAGTAGAAAGCCTTAGAGACTAAGTAGCGCTTCAGTTTAAATTTTAATTTAACCAGGTCTTCAACATTTTTGAGCGTGTCCGGGAGACTGTTGACAAAAGTAACACCAGCTTGTGAGGGCAAGTGCTCAAATACTGACGTTCGATGTTGGCCAGTTCGATAATTGTTCCTGCCTCTAGTATTGTAAGTGTGTATGTCTCGTCCCCTAGTAGGAGTACATTTTGACAGGCAGTAAGCTGTTGTCTCGAGTATATAGAGGCAGGGTAATGTCAACAATCCCAAATCGATAAATGCAGGTTTACAAGACTCTCTCTGATTTAGATTAGCAATTGCTCGCACTGCTCTCTTCTGGAGCCGAAATAGCCTGGAAAAATCAACATTTGCACAGCCTCCCCAAATGGCTATCCCGTAAGAGAGATGGGAGTAAATGAGCCCATAGTAGGCCATGAGGAGAACTTGAGTTGGGCATATCTTTGAGAGTCTCCTCAAAACGAAGATGCCTGAGGATATTTTAGCACAAGTGTTATCAATGTGATTTCTCCAGGTGAGGCCTGTGTCGAGGTATATCCCAAGGAACTTAACTGAGTCAGCTTCGTCCAAGGGGATATTGTCTACCATGACTGTAGGTCCACATTCAGCATTGTTTGATCTTAAACGGAAATTAATGTAATTTGATTTGGATGCATTAATTTTTAGGTTGTTTTGATTGAAATGCTGAATACAATTATTCAGTTCAATATAGGTTTGCATCTCCAGTGCTTCTTTAGTGGATGATCTAAATAGTAGAGTCGTGTCATCTGCATACTGCACGAGTTTCCCCTGCAGTAGAGATGAGCCTGTGTCATTTACGTACAACAAGAATAACAAGGGGCTTAGAATGGATCCTTGAGGGACGCCATAAGCCAGTTTTTGAGAGGATGAGATTTGATTTGAGACCTTGACAGCCTGGTGTCTATCTGATAAGAATGATCTTATCCACAGCAGGGGAGTTCCTCGAATTCCACATCTTTCTAACTTTTCCAGCAGAATTGCATGGTCCACACAGTCGAATGCCTTTGACAGATCTAGGAAGACACTGAGAACCCGGTCTCTATTCTCAATGCCCTCCACGACCATGTCAATCAGACTGGTGACCGCATCTGAAGTAGATTTCCCCGCTCTGAAACCATATTGATCAGCAGACAGTAGGCTGTGTTTTTCAATGAATTTAGAGAGTTGATTTAGAAAAAGTTTTTCAAAAACTTTGCTAAGCGTAGGGAGAATTGAAACAGGGCGGTAATTGTTGATAATTTGCAAATCGTCTTTCTTATGGATAGGTATTACTGTAGCAGATTTTAAAACAGATGGGAAAACTCCGGTTGCAAGGGATTTATTTATCACCAAGGTGAGTGGGGTGAGAATGTGCTTGTAGCACTTCTTTAGGAGCCAAGTTGACATCCAGCTAGAGTCCGGGGTTTTCTTAGATGGTAGTTGTTCAATGCATTGTTCGACCTCCATCTCTGTGACAGGGGCCAGAAACATGGATCCTACCAGACTTTGACTGTTAGAATGGCTTGCTGAACCTTTGGACATAGACTGTTCTTGGTTTGCAACCGTGGAAAAAAAATTGTTGAACTGGTTTGCGACCTCTTTTGGATCTTTAACCAGTTTTCCATTAACCTTTAACTGAATTCCTTGGGAGTTAATTGAATTACCTTTGTTATTGATGATTTTCCATGCTGTTTTGGCTAAGTTGTTAGATTGTTTTAAAGTTTTTGCAATATCATAAGCTTTAGCAGCTTTGATAACTTTTCGGTAGACTTTTTTGTATTGTTTAACATGGGATTTAAAGACTATATCTTCCGATCCTCTGTAAATTTCAGTGAGAAATTTGAGCCTTTCTCTTGAAACTAAGATGCCTGGTGTGATCCAGGTGTTAGGTTTTGGTTTGAAAGACTTTTTTACTGTTATAAGGGGGCAAGATATGTCTAAATTGTACAAAAAGAGTTTATTGAAAGTTGTGAACATTTCGTTTGGAGTGTTACAGAGGTGTAAATTCCAGTTCTCTTTGGAGAGGGATCTGTTTAACATGTAAATGTTTGAGGGACGCAGAGCTCTTATTTTTGAGATGGAGGGTTGTTCTTTTTCTGGTAGGCAGTCCGTTAGTATGGCCTCCTGTGCGTAGTGATCAGAGATGGAGGTTTTTACAACAGAAACATAGGTATTTGTTGATACATTACAGATTACATTGTCAATTGCAGTTTTTGAAGTCGCTGTTACTCTTGTGGGAGAGTTCACTGACCATTTTAGTCCAAATGAACTCAGCGTGTCTCTGAACCGCTGTGTCTTTCTGTCCATTATGTCCAAAACATCAATGTTGAAGTCCCCCATAATAATGAAATTTTCTTTTTTATTGCACAGAAGGTGCAGTAGGGATTCAAACTGACGAAAGAAGTTGTCGGTATTGCCACTAGGAGAGCGATAAAGTGCAATCAAGTTTAATTTTGAGTTTAGTGAATTTAGTCTAATTGATGCTATTTCAAAATCTAATTCCGTAGGGGTAAAGTTGTTCAAAGGTTCGGAAATTAAATTTTGCTTGCTAAAAATGGCCACCCCTCTACCTTCACAGATTTCTCTGCAGTACCAATTTACTAATTTGAAATTTTGAATTTTAAACTGACAGATGGTTGCTTGACAATATCCTGTCTCACTAACCATGAGTATGTCTGGCTTCATTTCTTCACAAAGTAAGGATAGCTCGTCCTCTTTGTTGGTAGCCCTTTGGGCATTTTGATGAACCAGAACAACTGAATTTGTTTTTTGAGAATATTGAATTTTGGTTGGTGGAGATGGCTTTACATAATTTACCTTTGACTGTCGGCTAGAGCTGGCTGGTCCAAAAAATGAACCCTTTTGTCATCACAATAAAAGGCAGTGTTTCCATTCTTGGGACTGTCTTTGCTTGGAACTGCCTTATCGTTGCTAGGAATTACTAATCCCGGCTTCAATAAGATTTACCCCCTCTACTGCCCATGTCCAGACCTGTGTATATGATTGTGGTTGCTGGATAGCATCAGTAGGTTTCTTATATTCGTTGATGTGTCATGTGCCTCAGTGTTTTGATAGTTTGAGTTTTGATTTATGTCTGAGTTTTTGGTGGTTTTTGAATAATATTTTGATATATTTTAAATTATTTTGGTGAAGTATTGACGGCGTTTCAATGATTCAATGATTTCAAAATTTCAATGATGGCCAAAGAAGTATAACTTCCACCGTGTGGTCCGACGCACACCCAATTTTTTATTAATTAACAAACTTTTTACGTCCATGATATTGATACATTTGTAATGGTATGATGGTTTTCTGGATGTATATTTTTATGATAATAAATTATCATTAATCAGAAATAAATATTTTTGCTTTGTTGTATTTAATTTTATGGTTGTTTGAATATTGTATCCTTTAGTTTTAAATGTAACATGCCAGTGAATTGGTTACAGGTTTGTTCACTCTTAGACGTAACCATATTAAGAGCGGTTTTATATATGGTTGTCTTTTGTCATGACAGCTTAATTCTACATTTGCTGTTTAATGTGTGAACCTTGTATTGCATGTTTGAATATTTAATTTGATGTAATTTAAACGCAGTATATTTAAACAAACTGGGGGATTAAAGCTGGTCTAAGGCTCTTGGTGAGATAGGGTTGAATTTACAAGTTTTTAGCCCAGCTGGGTCCAAACAAATTACATCTCAATTTGGAAGGTGTAAAAGCCCAATTTAATTTATAATTATATCCCAGAGGGACGAAGCAAGGGACACTTTGGCAGCCAGCTTTGACTTTAATTTTATATTCTGATAAAATAGAATGATTAATGACCCGCAGAGAATTTTCTAATTCTGTTACCGATAAGATGAACCATGTCAAAAATACGCCGAACAATGAATTGTGAGAACTACATTTTCGTAGGAGAATTTACTGTTGCAACTAAACCTACTACTTTAACTACTTTAAAAGACTGGCATCCTGATGAAAAACCTATCAATTTATTTTGGAAGGTCTGATTTTTGACATTAATAACAATCAGAACAGATACTTATCAGCGGATGTGTAGGCGAAGCTTGGAGGCGGCTCTGGATCCCTTAGGGCACTTAACTGTCTAGATCTTTTAGAGACAAAATGGGGCATTTCATGAACTCTTGTTCCTTCCAACCATTATCTGCGTGGCTGGTGTGCGCTGTGGACTAAAGGTTTTGGGTGGCAAGTGAAATGGTTGTGAGAACATATAAAAGGCGACGTCTAGCGCTCAGCACAGTAAATAAAATAACAAGCCAACAGCCCTTTCTTCGCTACAAGGTGGTTTTCTTCAAGGAATTAACATCCACGATGAAGTAAGAATTGGAGGATGATCTATCATAAAAGATGATAATTTACTCTTTGCTTTTATTTGAAGCTTCCGTGCAAGTTACAGACAGACTTAATGCTCTGGTAATTTCTATAAATCCTTGATATCCTGGAGGCTTAAAAGATGTTGAATGAGTGATGCAAATTTCTATTCCATTTAGGAGTCTCAGGCAAGGAGAGTTTTCAGTACAAGAGAGTTTTTATTCATAATTTCACAAACGTAAATATTTGTATATACCCCTTTATTGAATTAATCAAACAAGGTGTTACCTAATTAGTTACAAAAGAATTTAAACTTATTATCTTCAATAATTAAACATTTTATTTACCGAGCTAATTTTTTTTATTTTTACACAATCATGGAATTCATATAACGTTTTTCATTTACCCAAACTTCACTATAACTAATGTGTTATAATCTAACTTGGGATAGTTAACAAAAAATAACCAAAGTAATAATACCAGTGAGGTGGAGTTTTTTATGTTACTCTCCCTTAAAATACCAACCTTGATTTTTACCTTTGTCCAGCCAAGGACGTCATTTCATGTCATTGCCAAAAAGCTTTAAGAGCCAGCCGTATCAGTAGATGCAGCAATCAATTTTTCATTTTATCTCGATTATATATTTTTTAAATCACCAAGACTTATTTGGAATATTGTACTGTGCATGAAAAATCATCACACCCAGTGGCATATTTTATTTTCGTCTCTAAATAGCAAGAGACAAAATGGCCGATGACCCACTATCTAGTGCTACACGCAAAGCCAACGATGTCCATTCACATTGTCTCATTTACAATCTGTACTCTAAAGTTTGGCGTTGCTTGGTATGGTTAGGCCAGTGTGTTTGTTTAGTTATCTTTTTATGAATATGTATGTTGTATTTTATATATTTAAGACGTGGCACTGATGTTGAAATTTAAAACACGTACGAATTAAGGATTTAATTTGCAATTTTTTGTGTATTTTACTATATACAATTTTATATTTTTTTACATCTTCTCATTACTAAAAAAAATTATATTTAAAAATTTTCTTTCAGCTGATTATAGCTTATTGTTAGTTATGAAAAGTGTTAATTATTTTTTCATTTATGTTATTTTTGATTTTATACAATTTTACATAATTGTACCTTTTGACAATTTTTATTTGTAATGTATACTTTATTTTATTGCTATTTAAGTGTTTTGTAAGTACTGATTAAAATCTATTTTTTCTCAAATATAATATTGGCTTCTAAAAGTTTTTATTTTGTCACTTTGTTCATTTTTTACTTGCAACTTTACAATATTCATTTATTTTTTACAGTTTTTTCTTGCAATGTATATTTAAATAGTATGTGGGTGTTTTATTTCATTCTATAGTACTTGGTTAAATGATAATGTTAGCTTAGACTATAAAGTTTTTAGTATTTCTGGATTAATACGATTTTTTAAATACAAATTTTGACATGCAAAAGGTTAGGTTATTTGTTCCAATAAACGTCATAAAAAGTATATTTATTTGTATAGAGATGCAAGTATGTAAATATTAACGAACAATTAATGATTTGGATGGTTTATCTTTTTAATTATACAGGGTGTTTCAAAAAGAATTACCCGACTTTAAATAGCTTATTAATTAGAATCAAAGGCTTTAAGCAAACATATTGGACTTTAAAATACTCACAAGAGAATGAGGCATAATTTTAGGGAAAATATTTTACTGTTTTAAAATGGTGGTTATGTACAAAATGTAAATTGTACTACATCTGGTCTTGTTGCTGTGTAGTCCTGTGTGTATTTTGTCTTATCAAAAATATTTACAAGTTACAAACAGGAACAAAAATCATTTTTAAAAAGTGAATTGTGAAAGATTATTACTCTCATCAGGTTTTCAGATATTAAAAATACTCCTCAATCAAAACTCTTCTCAGAAGAGTTAATAATTTTCAGTTGTTATATCTTATTCAACAAATTATTTAAACATTCATTAAGAAATGAAGCTGTCGTAATACATAGCAATCCGTTTTTGTTCTTTAGGGCTCCAAGGAGGATGGCTCTTTGGGGATTACTGGCCAGTTCTCACATAACCACCATAAGCGGCCGATAATCTCAAAGTGAAGAGATAATATTTGGCCAAAGTGACACCCAACATCTTATTTATTTTATTTTTTAAATCTATTGAAGTATTTTTTTATACTGCTATACATGGTTAAGTTTTTAATCAAAATTAGTGGACATTTTTATAATTTTACTTGAAAGTAGTCGGCTGTTGTTGTAAAGAAATTTCTGTACAAAGTTTGCTTTAAATCTTTAAAAAAATGAGTGATAAAAAAATTACACATTCACTAAAGTAGGTAATTTAACGTTAAAATTAATATGTAATCCTACTACATCGTAACGTGCATCGAACTTGATCTGTGTACTTATTTTAGTACTTTTGTGATTTAGTGTGATTTACGCATTTTACACCAATGACCCGAGATTGATCTACTCAATGATCACAAATTCGTAGTTGTGTTTTTTGTCAAAGACAAGTAAGAATATCTTTTATCAGTGGTAATAAATGAGCGGTCAGTTGTAGACCCTTAAAATCAGTCTGTTAAGAAACACAGAACAATAAATTAAATTCCGGAGTTTTGTTTGTACCAAATTTAGTACCTTTTCCAGAAAACTAGTAGTTATTTGTTACTATGTTATTTATTTCCCATAGTTGAGAATTTTAAATGTAAACAAGATAAGGTATTATTTCATTGTAAAGGTCCTTGTTAGCAAATAAAATTTTAACAAAGTAATCTCAAAGGAAAATTAGATAAAAATTGTAGTTAATGTATATTTGTCTTGTTTAATAGGCTTCCTTTTGATCTCGCTCAGTATAACCTGCCCTCTCATTTTCAGTACTAAATATCCTCTATTACTATTCTGGACATTGTGTGTATCCTTCTGCTCTTTTCAGTTTTCCATCAACCCTTAAGAATACCTTCACATTTTAAACAGTGTCCTATCCAGTTCATCTATATTTAATTTATTGTTTAAAGATTTCCTCTTTCATCTTATACTCTTCATATTTCTCTATTGTTATTCTCTTCATCTTATTCTCTTTCTAGTACTTTCATACTTATTATATATGGACTATATTTTACTAGTTAATCAATTCAGTCCTTTTCATGCAACAATGTTTTATATGAAAATACATTGAAAAAATGATTAGCCTTTTTAAATATACAATTAGGAAAGATTGGGCATCAGCAAACTTCCCTAAGAAGGCAAGTTCACCAACACCTTGTGTCAAGTAGTAAACAACACATGACACTGCTCTCTAATCACCTGAGAAAAGTGCCAGCAGCACTGAACATTCGTGTCATTTCTGTGTTTGTTTACTATTTAAGGTATTAGTGTACTTTCCCTCTTAGGTAATTTGATGATGTCCTATCTCTCCTAATATTCTAATTCCTGGCCTAATGCAATTTTACCTAAGCTAAAATAAATGTACAAAATAAAATTTTAGTAAAATCTGTTAATCTTGACTTATTCGTTTCATAGTCAGATAGTTCATAAAGAACGAAGTGGAAGTTTTTCCTTGGCAGGCATTGTATTTAATTATCGGGTGTAACATAGTAAATTTTGCGTTTTAAGTATTTGCTGCTCCAAAAAAACCTTATACATTGTTCTGTGTTTATTATAAAACTACATATAGATGATTAAGATATTTTGACCATCAGGACTTAAGTATTTTATTTCATGTTTTTGGACAGTACATTTCTGTTATCCCTCTCGTATTACTTTCACCAGTCTAGATGAATGATACAATTCGCCTTTTATATCTAACAAGATAAATGAGATTGTAAGTTTCCTTGCTAATGTTTTGTTTCTCTGCAATTCAAGACATCTGCTAGTGAATGAAGGGATTCAATCTATGTGACTACTTCATATTCTGTTTTCATGTCATTGTAAATAACGTTAACTATTGGGTGCCTATGGAAGTTGTGGTTAGTTCGTTTTTAATTTTGAAATTTGTAGTAAAACGACATTTAAATGTTCTGTAAACATCAAGAAAATAGTAAGTTTATTTTAACAAGTGTATAGAATTTATATTAAATTTGTAATAATTGTTGTTATGTTTGTTTAACATTTTAATTGTTATAATGTATATTAACTTGTTTTTATAAGAAAGGTATTTTTAATTTGAGATGTTTTTGTAATGAGAGTACTATTGTTCAGTTTATAGTTACCATTTTGTTTTATACTCTATATAAATGTATGCATTTATTTTTATTTGGTTTAAAGTATGTATACTTGAGGGTTTCATTTTGTATATAAGAAACGACAAACGAATTTTTCAACAAATGTTGCTGTGATATATATTTTATTGCTTCTTAAACAACAAACATTCATTTAATTAAATCAACTTGATACTATAGATTATAAAGTGTTCCTTCAAATTTTGATGTAAAAAGAAGAACATTTTTTCCTCATAAGATAGATTGTGGTATATCAAGGGAAAAAGTGACACAGGCAAGATTTTACTCAGCAGTGAAACAAAATACTTTTCCGTCGATGTTCTTTTTCCCCTTAAACTAGTTTTCTAATCGGAAATTTATTTCAAATTCAAAAATCCAAATGTGTCATCATTTTAAAAATTAGCTTAAATTAGTGTTGCTTTAATTTTTGTTAAATTTGGTTTCATTCCAAAATATATAATTATTTTATTCTGTGTTGAAAATAAATTGTTATTACAATTTTAACCCACATTGCCTTTCTTCTTAGTTTTGTTATCCGAAAGACACAGGGATGTATCATATGAAAATGTAGTTATTTTTAATGAAAAGGAGAAAATGAAGATAGCAAAAAGTTTATAGTTGTTAATGTTTTGTTTTCATTATTGTCCCTGTCTCCATTACAATTTTGTAACTGATATTTGTATGAGGAAATTTAAATCACCTGTGTGGCAATGATATCACTTGTGAAATGTTGCCCTGAGTGCTGCCTGCCCTTGCTATTCCACTGAAGATATATATATATATATATATATATATATATATATATATAAATGATAAGTTTTATACAAAAAGTATTTTCATCACATACAAGTAACTGTGTTATGTGGGTGCATAGCATCCACCCGGACCAATTTATCTAAGCATCGTAGATTAGATGTCTTATACAATATTTTTCAATGTCGTGGATCCCATTTTCAAACGCACAATTACTATTTGACTTTTGAAAAATGTGTTGAAATGTTTCCAATTCAATTTTAAAGTTAATAAAAATTCATGTCAGAAAATGTTTTTGTTATTTTATGTAAAGAATATTTTCCAAACATACAGTGAAACCTGTCATATCTGGCCTAATATGTTGCCAGTGTAGGCTTGTCTAAATTGAAAGCCGGATATGGAATTATTGTAAGAGATGTGATGTTGATTTTACCATAGCAAATGCATTCCAGGTATTACGATTACTTTTTGAAGGCACTACGTAACTAATAAATTGTTTATTATTGCATTGGCATTTTTGTTCATGAAATATTCTGTAATAAGTTTATAATATGGCAGAAATATTAAACAACTCATACTAATACACTCAAAATGGAGAAATCTGAAGCAATCGATGTCACTCATTGTTATTTAATATAGTACAGGCAACGCATGTTGAACGTAAAATCCTCATACATTCGCAACCCCTCACGATTCTTAGCCTACGCGCTGGAGAATGTCCTTTGTCTTCGTTACCAGTCCGTTATCAGAGGTTTCAGATATCACAGAACCAGATATGACAGGTTTTACTGTACTGCGAAATAACTGTTTTTGCATTTTCTTTAATGATGATGGCAATGATCTTACATGCTATATAGATTAAGCGTCATAATATTAATGACTGAAAACAGAAAGAAGTTCTTAGTGTAAAACAATCAGTGGCGAAGGCAAAATTCTAAGTAACTGCCCTTATTACTTGAAGATTTACCAGTCGTTTTATTTTATTTGAAAGTGTGGAGGGTAATTTTCTTTTAGGTATATAGGAATAATTGTCTACAGTAGAGCATGTCAAGTTTTATCTGCAATTTGTGTTGACTATTGACTCGATGTTTGCTTTTTAACAAATAACGTCATTTGCTCTTTGTTTACAGTTTTGTATTTGGTCTTTGCCTTAATTGCTATGTTATTGACAGTGGTTGATCACTGTGTTTTGTAACAGGAAATGAACGTAATAAAACTTTAATAACTGATCAGAATCATATAACAATCATATTATACTTTTACTACGGAACACATCAATCAACTCGCTATGCTCATGTCACTTCGCTTTTGTAATTTTGTTATTTTCTTCACATATCATGTTAGCCTTGTCAAAAAACAAACCTCTTTTGTGAAATTGCACCGTCTTAAAATCTCTCATTTCTATGATGAATGATTACAAGTGCTCTGATTGGCTGGTATTAAGATATTTATTATCTACCCTACTTTAGCTCTTTGAGAGAGAATATTTCAAACTCCTTTCTTATTACACATCTAGAGCCTATAAAGAATCTTTGAACCCAAGCCCAATAGTTTTTGAAAAATTGTGGCCAGTCAGTCAATGGCTTTTATGGTTGGATTGTACCTGTTTGAAGAATAAAAGTTATGTTATTAAGTAAAATAATAAATATGCCAATTGATTAGTGTACATAGGCTTATTGTACTTAAGCAGGCAATAAACGTGTGCTACAGTTTAATACATGAAGACATTTGGTATATGAAGACGAACATGGTATGGTATACGAACATTATCATGCAATTAAATTTATACTTATATCAACAATAAAATAACCTTAAGGAGTTGTTATGTTTCTGACAAATTGATTAATAAACTATAAGAAATGTTGAAAACATTGACCATTAGTTGACCATCGGAGGAACTAAATTAGGCATATAGGAGGAACTAAATTACTGAAAGCATCTGTTTCACATTTTAAAAGTGCAGATGGATCCAGTGGCCGGCTTGGGTTAGGGGTCTGGGATTGAGTTAGAAAGAGTGAATGCCTGAAAAATGGATGCTTTAAATAAATTATCTAATAAATGTTGTTTTTATTCAACTTGATCATTCTGATATGTAAATTGAGCAGTATTCAAATATTAGTAAAATGTATTTAGTTTTTATTTCAACTTTTTTAAATATAAGGCTTGATTTTAATTCCACTCTTTAAGGGTAAGAATTAAGTGGAAAGAGGACTTTTTAGTCCTGTGTTTGTCCTTTGTATCATAATTGTACAATAAAGCCATTATTATTATAAACATTTGTGCCCGTAAAGGAATTTAGTTATAGAAGCAGGATGAGAAAAGAGGAAATGATAGAGAGTAAAGCTTTGCTGATAGCACTTCAATGGAACTTGTAAAAACTAAAAAATTACAGTTACAACTTTGGCTCTAGCATGATGTATGATTGGTTAATCTATGTAATATGTAAAATCAAATATATGATGTGAAAATAACATCATATAACTTGTTGGGTTTACATTCTTAAAATAAGTTCTATTTTACTTAATCAATTTTGTTTTTAATTTGATAAAAACTGTCCTGACTCATTTTTATATAAGAAATGAGCTCAATTTGAAAGGCACTTAAAAAGTAAAGAGGGGATGGATATTTTTTTCTTAATTGTTTTTATTTTTTTCTATTTATTATTTTAAAGCTTGAATGTTAGATCTACATAATTTTAGAATGAACAATTGCCACCATTTCTCATTAAATGTTTGTTACTCCTGTTTTTACAGTTCTAAGGCTAAAAAGACAGACAATATTAGACATTTTAATTTAATTAAACAATTTGAAATTTTCATGGTAAAATATCAAACTTTGATACTCCATTCTTTGTTTGAACAATATAATTAACTGAGCCTCACTTTGTCATTGGATTGGAATTGTCTGGCTGATATTATCTACTTTTTATATACACTAGAAATGTTTTTTATAAACCTTGATTTTTTGTGAAAAAAGTGAATACTGAATTAATAATGATTATTTGTTGTTGTTTATTTTTGGTGAATTGTTGAGGTAATAAAATAATGTTTTAAAATCATTTGTCAGTTTATAATTCATTTTCTGTTCAACAAGATCTGTGTCTTTAGTGAAATATTAATGGTACTTTGGTATTTCATTTTGAAATATATACAGGATTTATTAGTTAGCCTAAATAGGGTCACTCATTATTTCAACTTCCCAAACAGTATTACATTCGTTATGTGCATTTTAAGGTGAATATGAATGATGAGTGTAGTCTGGTTACTAACTGAGTTCAACTGTTCCTCAGAAAGGACAATTTATTAGTAACCCAACAGCCAGAGCAACTAAGGGATCTACAGCCTTACGTAGAATCTGATCTACATGGTTTGGTCTGATTTTCAGCTAATTGACAAGCCTGATACTCAGTTATCTCCCCCACACAAAATCCGTACTATGATTACCATCTAAAATGGACACCCCAGACTTCTCTAGTAGTGTCCACGCAGATAGCAACCATTGAGCGGACACCATGTCGGTATTGAGGGGCCCGAGCATCCAATCTATCACCTACAATCTCTACAACACTTTGGCACCAAGTAGCTGGGTTACAGCACTGCGCCACCAGTGCTGACTAAAAATCTGTTTAGTTGAAAGATAATAGAGTTATCAAAAATGAATTTGTATAGCAAATTAAATATTCTTCATCAAACGTTATTTAAACTGAAACCCACCCTTGTCCAACCAAAGTGTGAGAACAACAAACAAAAATAGGAGAAAAATAATTATCGCTACAATAAAAATTCAAAATTTGTTATTTAAAAATTTTTTTGGTTTATGCTTTTTAATAGACATAAACGCAACTTTTAAGGTCAGTGAATAGTGAACTGCAGTTAAATAATATAACAGCACTATGGCGGCCCATTTTTATTAATAGGCAGACAAAAAGATTTGACCATATCTTGCAGCACACTGCTGCTACCCTCGCTAAAATTTAATCAGTTTGCTTCAGTTGTCAAACTAAGACAATTAGAACATATGTTTACATTATTATAAAACAAAATCAAGGCATATAAAAATGCCTCAGGAATGGTTTAATGGTCAGCTAAAAATTTTGAAAATATTTATTTTTAGGGAAAAGAGTCTACTGGATTCTTCTGGTGATAAAGGGTGGCTGCTTGTAGGATGTAGCAACCACAATTACTGATTCGAGAAACCCAAGTAAAAGTTACACATAAAATAATAAATACTTAACACTAAAACCCTCTCTCCCTTTCGCTGTTCAAACTGAAAGTTTTTCAATTCTTAAATTTACTCGTAAAACAACAGTCTTCATCTGGGGGATTTATAAAAGAGTGGTTGTGACTTGATTAGATGTAGCAATGTCGGCTTAACAGGAATTTCAGCTGGTTATACGACAAAGGCTGACTGCAAATCTATCACTGCACTCCTACCCTGCTAGAATAACAGGACATAGCTGGGGTAAGGTAACCACTAGAATAGGAAAGGCTGGCTGAGCTTTTCTGCCTCCCAAGCAAACTTCAAAGCTGGCACTCTTTAATTTTAAAGTTAATTAGAAATTTTAATCTCAGCAAAAAGCTTTTAAGACGGTCTAGTGTTGTGTTTGTTCAATTAATTACAGGATATAAAATTTCAAAACAGTTTATCATGCTAAAACAAACAAGAGGCATATACATAATTATTCAACTGTTTAAAATTAGTATCAACATTCAAGAAACGTTGGTATAGACCCAGTGTCGTCCACTAGGATCAGATTAGTGACAATCGCAATAGTGGATATAGGTATTTACGGGAATATTTCTTTTCTACATCTTATAAGCAAAATGCATCTTCACATATTAGTGCGGCCTAAATTGGATAGGTTAGCTGAGGCAAGGAATGTCACAAATCAAGCACTACTTAGGATACTTGATGGGATACCAGAGTTAACGCAGGTAGTAATTGATATAACTTGACCAAAGCTTATTAATATTTATAAAAAGATGGCACCTACCAAAAACACCCCTATATAAACATGAATATACCAATATTCTTGTGACTGTGAGTAATTTTATGTAGATTGTTGGTGGGAAAGTTGTGAGTCATTGATATGCTTAGGTTATGTTTTGTTTGTGTCTTGTTTTAAAATATTTATTATTGCATATTTTATAAACCAAGCAAACAAGTCAAATAACTGAAAATAAATAAGAGAAAATATAATGTAAACGATATTATGTACAAATAATAATGTTATAAAGCAATAATTAACTATTTTGACAGTTGAATATTGACTAAAAAGAGTAAGATTTAAAAAGACAACTAATATTTGAATAGAAAGGAGGTAAGTCTTAAACAAGCTTTATTAAAAAAAAAAAAAAAAAAAAAAACGGTTAATATATGTATATATATAAATAAAAAGATAAATTTTGTTCATTTTAAGTAATTGTAATGAGAGAATAAAAAGTATTTACTTCTGATGAAATGACATTCAGAGACCATTGTAAATTATTATGAGTTGGGTAACAATATTAACGCTACAACCTTTCATGGTACAGATTTTATATTCGTCTGAAAAATGTCAATAAGCTACGTTACAAGCACTTGATATGTGCTGCAGTTTGCTATCAACAATTACAACTGTTAATAAAGCCATTAAATCTAATCTTCACATGTACAATCCAAAAACTATTTACTTACTCATGATGAAAGCTCTAGAACTACTGAACAGATCTTAATGGAATTTGAAGGGAAGTTAGTTTTTATATCATAGAAACTCACTTAGAAAGGATTTTTCATACTTCCATTCGTAATAGGTAAAACAGCCCCTCGTTTTTTTTTTTCCATAAGAGTAACACGAGCATTAATTTAACAATTCGTTATCACATAGCTAATAATACAAAAAAAAGGATACAAAACCTTGGCTAATTTGGTTTCCAGTATGAAATATTGAAAGGTAATTTCTAATAACTCTTTCTGATTGCGCTACTTTGCATTCAAAGTATACTTACAGGGTTCTCTAGACTATAAAACTTCTGTTATCTAGGAGAACGGTAGCAGGCTGAGCTTTTATATTGATTTGATTGTTTAGAGAGAACGAACCTGTAGCAAAGCACGGGATGTCGGCTAGTAGTACTATATATGACAGCTAGTAAAATATTATTTGACTAGTGGTATTTTACAGTCGAATGACACTTTTATTAGTTCTGAAACTATTCATTAGTTAAAAATAAATCCAAGTGCAATAGAGGGTTAGGATCCAGATAATTGGATGGGAAAGGGTTAAATAAGAAGGAATATTTTATGAACTTAGTATGGCATAGGACATAAGCAAACTTATTTAAGAAGACATGTTTACCAAACATAAGCGTTTAATGTAATTAGACACAAATTTGTTTTTAAAATGTGACTTATTTTCTCTCATTTTGATATTTTTGTCTGTTTTAATGGGCTTGTAATTTCAGATAAGTCTGAATTAAAATTAAACTTTTCATTACTAAATAAGAGTGCAGTTGGGGTTGCAAGCCTCCCTCCTATACCACCTAACTTTTAGTTTGCTGATCTTTTCTATTACTAGTCATCAGCAATCTAATATATAAAACCCAAAAATGAGGTACTTACTCATCATGATATCTCCGGAACCACTGAACAGATTTTGATACAATTTTAGTGAATGTTAGCTTTTGTATCATAGAGACCCCTAAGAAATGATTTCTCGAAATTCCATTCCTAAAGGTTAGAAACAGCCCCCCAAATATAAAATTTTTTCCATAAGAATAGCATTGGCATTAATGTAATTTAATAATTTATTCAAAACAGCAGATTCAAAAAACATAAACATGACAGAATAGTTTGACTAATTTGGTTTTTATTGTGATACGTTTAAGGTCATTTCTACTAACTCTGACATGATCTCTTAGCCTCTGTTGGGATTTGGTCAACTATAAAACTGTCTGTACATTTGTGTATTTTGAGATATATTTCTTAGCCTCTCTTGAAGCAAAATCCATTTGTATGGCTATGTGAGGATTAAGTTATTTATGGTTGATAGTGCCAGATAATCTTTTCTTAGTAACATAATATTCAAGTAAAAGATATTCCAGAAATTGTGTCCTTTTTAAACCTAAGATTAAAAAATCCGACAATTTTTTAATATGAACTCGCTAAGAAACAATACACAACAATCGGATCCTCATTCACAATTTGTAATTTTCACTCTTATTTGGTGATGGTATTAAATAAAAGAATGCCATATTTGTTTTATTTAGAATATTCTATATTTTTAAAACTATAGTAAACATTATCACGATTTGGCTGCAATAATGTTTAAACACTACATTTTAAAGTAAAGAAAGGAATAATTGGTTTCAGCTAATATAAGTTTATTCTAAATAATGTTACTCTATTTTCAGTTTTACGGAAAGTTATCTTCATACACCGAACTGAATATTTAACAGTTGTTCTTACTTTTTCAACTGTATATTATTTTAGAATCTTCATGATTCAAAGCAGTTGGCTCTTTGAAAGTAGATTCATTGCTTGTGTTGTGCTGACTTATTGGTTTTTTTTTTTAAGTTGGAGAGGAAACTATACCATTGAATAGTCCTCGTACAATATCATAAGTACATTTTCATTGCGAAGTTGAAGGCCAAGCTCTTTTACCAATAGAAGTTGAATTTAGAGGAAGCAGAGAAAAAATAAAGGGGGCTGTAAACAAACGAACGTACGCCCCATACGCTTGCAGTATGGAGTGCAGTTACAGAGCATGTAATAACAAGTGTTGATGAATTCGTCCCATCCTCAAATAGCAATTGAGCAATTCATGCACAGTTCTTCATAGCAATTAATTTTATTCACTATTTTTAACAAATCAGCAAGTCCAAGTTCAGTCAGCGTTGGCTGTACAAGTTTTCAATTAGAGTGTCAATGTGAATGTTAGCCTCTATGCTAAAAGTAGATTAAAAGTAAAGTATTATAAGACAAAAATAAAATTTAATAAGATTAAGATATAAGGGGTAACATGCCTGTTGGAGATACAACATAATATTTCTATGCTTCATATTCTCACCGTAGTAACCCTTTACATCCAAGAGTTGATCCTCCAAGTAGTAAACTCCAACCAGATGAGACATTGAGATTGCATCAACACTAGACTCGCAACGCCTTGAACTTTGGACAACCATTCCATCACCCAGTCTTGTCAGTAAAAAGCCTTCGTACAAAGAAGTCATTTACTACAATCACCTGCCAGAACGCTGAAAAGAACCACGACAGGGCTTTAATAAGAATATAATTCAACGACTACTAGAGGCCTTACTCATTATTCCTCGCCCTATGCCAAAATTGACATAATTTGTAGGTAGTGTGCCAATTTTGTAAAGTTTGAGGTAGTAATTTTAGTAGAAAAATGATTTTAGAAAAAATTAATGTAAGCGCTTACGAGTATCATACAAGGTGTTTATAAAACAGTAAATAAAGAAGTATTAATTATTATAGTAACATATTTTATATATATGCTGTCCATCAGTTTGTGAGTGGGTGAGCGTCGTAAGTCGTTCCTAGCTGTTTATTGCTTTCTTGCTCACCAGTAATAAAACACACAGTATATAACAATCCATTTGAAAAGAATCTGTGTTTAAATATAAATCACACAAATAGACCCACATAAGGTCTATACACAAACCATAATTATCTTTCGTGTATGGGGCAACGAAATTCATAATCACCGAACTTGTATGGATGAGCGGGTGAGTTAATTTCTACGGTGTTAGTGCAAGATGGCTACTGAGTGTGCATGATGCTACAGTTCTACGAAACAGCTTTCTCTTTGAGAAAATGCAAGAAGATGGAGGCTAGTTGAGGAGCTGTAGTACATCGGCCGTTGTTAGATTTGTCGATTACTCCAACAGGGGTTCATCCAACATAAGTGTGAATTCCTCACATTCAGCCGGCTTAGGTCTTAAAGAATATTAGTCCTATCATAACTTATGTAAAGGAAATGTATGTGTTTGTTACAGATTCCAGGTTATTTAGAAGACAGGTTCAAGAAAGAAAAAAAGTCAAGCAATCTCTCAGCCTCTTGATGACTACTGTAGACTTCAAAATGCGTTTGGTTTCTACCAGGGAGCAGCTGTCAGTGAGATCTTTCCAGTTGCTGACGAGACGGATGAGATCGGTCCAGGGACTTTAAACCTATCACTGTAACTTTACCAATAAACGATAGTGTTTGTTGTAAAACAACACCATTTACCATAATATTTTGTTGTCAAAACAACAATATTCTTCTTTTAATATCTGTTTCTATAAAATGTTGTTGAATTTTTATTTAGTTTATCTACACCGATAATATATGACAAGTAAACCCTATTATTAGTGAATGATTTTAATGTACATTAAATATTATTATCATTTGTTTTATTAAAATACATGGAAGTTTATATTTTTATGACTTTGTTAAATATTTGATTTTATATTAATGATACTCTATATTGCAAAATTGCAGTTTAAAGACCCATATAAGTTAAAATCAGTGATAATACTCTCAATGCACCACACTGGTAATAAATAGGGTAATTAATGTTAACTAAATTAAACTGTTAAGATCCAAATATCACGTGTATTGGATATGTATTTAAAACTGTTATATTAAACTGTTGTAGGGTGTACTAGAATATTCGAAAAATACTTTTTCAAACGTGCAAAAGTGGATATTTTTTAAAATAACAAGGCTGTGAAGTATTTCACTATGATTTTTCTATAATAATTACAAACTAATACTATAGCTAAAAAAATAAAACAGTTTAATTTGGTAAGATAAGTGCCTGGAGAATGAAGTTTTGACAAGACACAAATACGTATCATAATTTTTTAGGTTTTGAGCTATCACCTTAAAATAGGATAGATTTAATTGATATGAAAGTAATTTGTATTTGATTTTATTATAAAAGAATGATAATCATCCTGAAATATGTATGCCGCATACATTCTATCAAGCTTCTAACTGGCGCAAGACATTAAACCACCTTTAAAACAATCGCCAGATAAAGGGTTGATTGAACACTTATCCAAAATATGCTAATTAATGAGTCATGTTTTATTCTTATCCTTCGTCTTGCAAATTAATAGAATTTCTTTACCTTAATTTGTTATTGGTAGTAATTTAAAATCCTATCACTGTGATGCAATTAAAATTACATTATAATAAAAAATGTTTATGATTGAACATTGCGATGTACCATTACAAACCTTTGCAGTTGGTAATATCGTTGTATTTTCCAAGATCCCTACGAACTGTGCATTTTAAACCACATGAGTTTTGTGATATCAACAATGTTGATTAGTGATTGTTTACATGAGTGACCAAACTAAATGAATTCACCTAGTAATTTAACTGTACCATACAAAATATAATTTAAAAAACTAATAATGTTTGTCGTAAATGTTAGTATTAGTTGATTATTCTAATAAAACCACAGTCAATATCAGTATATTTGATAATTATTGGCTAAATTACTTTTATAAATGACTATTTATTACAATAAAACATATAATTATTATTAATAAAATGATCACTAAAATGTTGTAAATTGGTAAAAGTGGTCAATGGAAAAATGATCAAATTGTATGTTCAACAGTGTATATAATGGTAGTTATCTTTGCAAATATATATATCATGTAAAATAAATATGTCATTTTATTATTACATTTAAAAAAAAGTAAAGCCAATGGCTTTGACAGAAGGGTTCCGACGTTATCGTAAGATAGTGGCATCAAGCGTGACTATTTCTTGGATAGGTGACTGACCGTTGAGTGATCCTGTTCTTGCACGCAGCCCGCCTGCTTGGGCACTGGTGGTAGTTCGGAGTCTACTTTAATCCGCTGGTCTCCAGTTTAAATGGTAGAGAGGGCTTCTTAGCTTTAACTTCTCCTGGTAAAATAAACCCTCCTTTTTAATGTTAGTATTTATTTGTTGAAAACTATACAGTTAAATAAGATTTTGAAAAGGAAAGAACATTTATTTATATAGTGCATTTAGTTTGTATTACAATATTAGTTACTGATCGCATCTTTTTGTTCAATAATATTGGGCCCGTTTTATCATAAAGGAAGCTGGAGTGAAATTCCAGTGACGTCCAGCCAAGACCAGTCTATTCTCCATAAGACCAATTTGTGTAATATGACGTCCACTTGTTTGGTTTTTCTACCAACATGTAATATACTGATTAAGAAACAACCAGAAAATATCAGTACAGTCTCTACTAAATGGATTTGAATAATTATCTATGAAGCCACTGTAAACTAAAAGTAGAAAGTGTATCAAATGTGTTAGATCTATATCACAGTCTAACAATATACAGTCACGACACCGAGTTAGATATTGGCGACAAGCACAATGTTAGCAATCCTAGCACCCACCATATCTCTGCACTGTTTACATCCACAGCTGTGATTATTATCAAATGACTGATGGTTAATGATCTGTCATGGCTCTTTTTCTTTTATTATTATGCCATGTCTTTGCAAGATACAATGTAATACAACGGTAATGCAACGTAGTTGTGCTGGCTGGCTACTTGGGGCGATAGCTCCAGTGAGCTGCAATGGAAGTACCGTGACTGTATATTTTAGACTGTGCTTATATCCATTGTTACTCCACTCCTTTTATACTATATGATGTATTATGACAGTTAAGTGAGATTTTCAATGTAACATTTTAAGTAGAATAGTTAAGCACATTTTAAAAATATGGCAACGTCTTTCCTTGGATAGCCTTTTGTTAGTAAAAACTTTACTGATACTAATGTGTATAAAGTGTCTTTCCCCTCAGCAGGTTGTTAAAACTAAAAATTATTTAAAGTATTTTTATATTGATGATTGTTTTTTACAAGTTTACTAATATAGATGACATACAAGCACTTACAAGTATCCCTAGAATGTTTTTTTTTTGTGTGAAATAACTCAAAACACTCATCTGGGTGGTCCGAGAAATCCCGTAATACGCGCGGCGTAGCAGCACACAATGGCCGCTCGGTTGCCATGGCGACGGTGCGTGAAGGTCACAATGACAAAAAAGTTGTCATCCTTTCTGTTGTCTTCAAAATTACCTCAATAACCATTTACGTACACGTTAGTATAGTTTTATCACTTAAATTTAAATATTTATCTCTTAAGTATTCAATGCGAGAAATACCGTAATACGCGTTTTACGTAAATATAACGTTGCGAGAAATCCCGTAATACGCATGGAAAGGGTTAAAATTTCATCAAAAAAAGTTTGCCAACTAATTCCTAAGAAAACATTTCTCTTTTTGTTCCCAATTTGATATTTAAAGCACATACCAATTTTTTTTTTTAAATTGAACAAAACTGTAATTTAAAAACAGAAATGCCACATACTCATTTATGAGAGCTTTAAAACTATAATTCTAATTGACGACATTTTAGAAAGTGTAGATTTTGTATTAAAGAGGTGCACTAAGAAAGTAATGTTTTTAATTCCATTCTTATAAGGTTTAAATAAAACATGCCTTAAATAATCCTTCGCTCTCCTCTAAGATTTACATCGGCAACATTTCACATTAAAAAAATACAAAATATTTGTTGTAGCATATTGGAGAGATGTTCACTAACATCAGAGTAGTAGTCACAAACACAAAATAAACACAACATCTCTCCAATATAATAATTCCTGGCCTAGTGCTCTTTAACCTAACCTAAAATATTTGTTGTCTTACTTTTAATTGTATATATATTTAAAGTACAGTTGACCTAGTAATATTAATGATGCTGTCACCAGACCGAGGCTGAGTTTACACGAGTGCAGCGAGTAAAACTTACTACCAATGGCATTACCAAGGCTGAAGGCTGAGGTGACTCGGCACGTAAACCATGCAGGACAACAGCTATATGTATGTCCTTTATGTACATACAACAAAATATATACTTTAATTAATTAAGTAAGCTACACTGTTGAACTCAAGTAGGAACACTTTAAATTGGTGTTAAAAGTTGTGGGAAAGTTCTTTAAATCATATTTATGTAAGTCAGGTGGAGAGGCCTATGAAGAAAATTAGGATATAATCATATAATAACATTGTTGCAAATTATCATAGTAGGGTTTGTGTATTTTTAATCCATTTCCCATGCTAAGTGAAAACATAAAAAAACATTTTGTATTATTCCATTTTCTAATAGACAAATATCAGATTTTACAAGTATCTGTGATGGAAGAACTTTTCTAGAAGACCCTTAGCACCAAGATGTTAATATTTCTGTTCAGCCTCTCTCTCTCTCTCAGACAGGTACATCATTTAGCAATTATATGTATAAGGAAACGTAGGGATTTAATTTTTAATGCTAGAGCTGCAGTCAAAAAATGTATGTACAAAATTTGCAAGTTTGAAAATTAATTTACATGTACATAAATTGACAATTCCCCTCCCAAAAATGTAAATCAGTGAGAGACATTAATTGCATATTTATTGTACAAATTTACTCTCAAACTTTTCCTGAATTAACATGGTTTTGTAAAAAGCTTAAATACCAAACTTTACCCGTATGTTTACACCCATTGCCTTTGTGAATTACCAAAAATGACTGTGTATAACATGTGATATAGCTATCAATATTTGAATACTTTTCACAATAAGTAAATGATATGTGTATTTTAATTGTCCAGCACTGTATTAATTTTAAACAATATTTTGCTGCTGTTAATTATATATAAATACTGATAGTTTGCAACGATATTTCTCAATAAAACGTACTCATCGTAATGTACATATTATGGATGTTATATTTTTGATTTAGTAAAACTACATTTATTTAAATATTTGACTTTTTATTCCCCCCGACTCAATTTGGTGTGGATAATTTTTAATTGCTCAAACTAAAGTATATTAACCTTATTTTTTTATAAACAGTTATTAACCCATTTAGCCCCAAATTACCTTTTCTACAAGGATTATCTCAATCTTCTAATATCTGGTTTATTATAACATAATAGTTGCTATAATAACAATTTTTCATCAATTTTTAACAGTAAATCATACAAAAAAATTGTCCCCAAATGGAAACGATGAGCACTAAAGGTAGTATAAAATACAACACTTTAGTTAGTAATAACTAATAAGTGTATTGTAATATGTAAACTACACCAATAGTATGTTATAATTTCACAGTAGGCTGCAATGTGTAGTGAGTTAATAAAAAGAAAATGTCATTTAGATTGATACTTCTAATCTAAATGTCACTTACGATTATTGATGACAGTGAAATAATTGGATGTAGTGTAGGTGCAAAGCCACACTGCACTCCTCTTACACTGTGCACAGCGTGATTGTTTTAGAGGAAGTGGTCTACCCTGTCATAACGTACTTCGTCCAATACTCTTGACTCAAATGGTTTTACAACATGAGGGGATTGTCCTAACGTAAGGCATAAATATTTTTGAATTTTTTTTTAACTTCACTCACCAGTTCACATGGGCTGAAGGCCTGTGCATGAACTTTATTCAATGATTGGGGATTCGAATCTTGGATCTTGCCTTCCGCAGTCCGAAGCCTTAGCCACTGAACCAACGCCGGCAATATGTTTGGCAGATTACTCTTGTAACTCAAGCTGTTCACTTTTATTTTGTACTGCATACCTATGCAGTTGCCAAGCATTGTTTACAGAAGCGTTCAATGGAAAACAGTAGTTGCCAGTACCACTTCTTTCCCCTCAAATTTATTCATAGTTTTGATATATTTTCACCTAGGCGATCAATGCCACCCATTTAGCTCATATAAAAAATAAAGCAAGCAGGTCGATTGACTGTTATTTGAGATTTGGTGTTTTGGTAGTACCTTATCGCTTTTCCAATTGGAAAAGATCCTGAGTGGAAGCTACTGTTACCATGAACAAGTTACTAACACCAGTTTCTTCATTAATGACTTGGGCATAAATAAAAAAAATTATTACATTCTACGTAAATCTAAGTTTATTAAATTGTTACATTGATTCAACTATAAATACATATTTTATAAAAACGGAATCAACTTACCTGTCAAAAAGATGTATGCTTGAATAACATAATTTCTAGAAGAACAGTTGGTGCAAAAATACCATGTGCTATCTGAGTAATCTAATGCTTTTGAGAAAACAGTGGTACCACCTGTCAACACACTAGAGGAAACAAATTTCCCATTTTTACAATATTTGTATTTTTTACAATTTTTTTAAATGTTCCCAATGGGGAACAAAAGGGCTAAATGGGTTTTAATCTTTCAATGAGTGCACTTTTTTGCTGTAAAAAAGTAAATACGAGGTACGTCCAGAAAGTAAGTTCCGTTTCCATTTATATCCGCTGCAGCGCTGCGATCGCAGTTCCGCGCATGTGCGGCAGACGCTCTGTATCAAGGAGAAGAAACGTGCGCCATTTTGAGATCGCTGTCAGTCTCGTACACTTTGTTGTGCTTGTTTAAAATGTCGGTGTTGATCGAAAATCCTGCCGCTTGTGAAATCAGATCTGTGATTCGTTTTCTGAATGCTAAGAAAGTGAAACCGATTGACATTTATCGGCAAATTTGCGAGACACTGAGGAAATTGCGCCGCGCAATACAGAATAAGCGCCGAGGATTTCTGTCCAAAGGTGTTGTTTTTCTTCACGACAATGCACGACCACACACTGCAAATGTGACGAAAATTCAAATTCAAATTCTTTATTGCCATTGATCATAAGTATACATGAAATAGGCATTGTCACTTGTGTTACATTAAACCTAATTTTTCTTATTAATAAAGATATAAAGCTATGCTAAGTTTCCGTTGAGTTATAAAGATAATACAATAACTGAAGCGTCACACAGTAAAAACTCTTGAATTGAATAAAAAGGGTTACAAACTAGCCAGTCATATATTTTAGATTTGAAGTTTTTGAAAGGAATGGTTCGAGCAGAAGGTGGTAGTTTATTGAAAAATTTTATGGCATTTATTTGAGAAGAGTGAGAGGTTTTACTGAGTCTATGCTGTGGAACATCAATCATGGATTTGGAACGGGTGTTGTGGTTATGGATGTCTTGTCTTGTGCTGTAATTGTTTAAGTTAGTTTTTGTGTACAGTAAAATGTGGTATATGTATAGATTGTAAACAGTGAGAATTTTTTAACCTTTTAAAAAGTGGTCGACAATGTTCCAATGGTCCAACTCTATACATGGTTCTAATAACTTTCTTTTGTAAAAGCAAGACTTCATTTACATGATGGGAATGTCCCCATATCAACAATCCATAAGCGATGTGTGACTGGAAAAAACTGAAGTATGCCGTTCTTAAATAACTGTCATCTAAAATGTCTCTAAGTTTCCAAATTAAGTAGTTAACACGGCTTATTTTCTTACATATAGTGTCAATGTGTACTTGCCAGTTCAATTTGCTGTCAATTTGAAAATCTAAAAATTTTACCGTTTGAGAATCTTTGTTTTGAGCAAGACTTAAAGTAATAGTTTGTGTTTTTCCTCTATTGCAAAGAAGTTTATTAGATGAAAACCAATTGATAGCTCTGTTTTGAGAATTTTCCATTAATGTATGGAGATTGTTCAAGTTCTTATGTGAAACTATCAACGTCACATCATCTGCATACATAATGGCCTGCGTTTTTCTGTGCCTTTTTTTTTCTATGCCTTCTTCATAGAAGGTTGCCGCCTGTGTCTTCAACCATTTGGAAACATTTTCTTTCAGCTCTTCGTCATCGTTGAAGTGTTGACCGCCAAGGAAAGACTTCAGATGTAAGAACAGATGAAAGTCGCTAGGAGCGAGGTCAGGGCTGTACGGAGGATGGTCAAACACGTCCCAGCCAAATCCCTGTATGAGGTTTTTGGGAATCCCACAGGGCTCCGTCCTTGGGCCGTTCTTTTTTCTAGTAATAATTAAATCATTAATTATTACTAGAAAAAAGAACGGCCCAAGGACGGAGCCCTGTGGGATTCCCAAAAACCTCATACAGGGATTTGGCTGGGACGTGTTTGACCATCCTCCGTACAGCCCTGACCTCGCTCCTAGCGACTTTCATCTGTTCTTACATCTGAAGTCTTTCCTTGGCGGTCAACACTTCAACGATGACGAAGAGCTGAAAGAAAATGTTTCCAAATGGTTGAAGACACAGGCGGCAACCTTCTATGAAGAAGGCATAGAAAAACTTATGCCACGCTATGACAAATGCCTGCAAAATTTCGGCAGTTATGTAGAAAAGTAGTTTAAGAGTTGTAGATTTTAGTGCAATAAATATTTTTTCTGTATCTGTAGACAAATTATTTTTATTACCAAACGGAACTTACTTTCTGGACGTACCTCGTATGTCATCATGCATAAGTGTGGCCTAAAGTAGTAAAGACGGCAATTAATGTCCTTTTTTTGTTGATGTATTTTGAAGTCTATAATTATTATGACTAATCACAGATAATTGTAATTTACAAGTGGAATATTTGTAAAAAGTAACATGGAATGGAAATATTATAAGTTAAATATTGTTTCACATTCACAGTTATATATTCATATCAGCAGACTGCAGTACGTAGCTATAATAGTCCATAATTTCTCCGTCTTTAACGCTGTGCAATCAACTAACCCAACATTGATAACGTCTGCATTAATAACAAATATTTCAGTTAACATCTATTTTACCTGTCAATGGAGTATTATTTTTTTACAAACTTGAGCCTATGCACAGGCGTTTGCCCATGTAGGCTCTTTCCCTAAGGAATATATATATATATATATATATATATATATATATATATATATATATATCCATGTTCCAATTTACAATACATTATTTTAATTTTTCATTATTATTTTGAACACATTTTATAAATAAGTTATATATATTTTTTAGATTTATTGTTAAGTCCAATGTATTTGTTTGGGAAACAGCAAAAAAATCATTTAATTTCATCTCCTTCTCTGTACACGTAAACTTATCAAAAGCTTTGAGGAACTTCGGTCTCATCTTATGGACCACCATGTATTTCAATGACAAGCACCTTGTTTAACACTGTACAAGTCCTTGCTTCAAAGTTACATAAGTAGCACCATTTTTTTGGGAGTTGACTTAGTTAGCCATCGTGTTTGGAATAAGGACCAGGTCTACACAGATTCAGCTGTCCAGAGAAAATTCCTCTTTGGATGGTGTGAAAGTTTCTGGCGCTAGGCGAACTGGAACCACGAGCAGAACTGAATTTATCAGCTCGTCGAACTGTGACCTTTTTACAGAGAGCTTAATGGAGACACTGGTTCAGTAGGGGCTATTGGTCTAAGATGATACTCACTTGTAATACAATTCTTCAGTCTTCATATTTGACCACGTTGAATTACAAAATTATTTGCCTTCTTTCAGAGCAAAATATGTACAAATAATTTCCAACTTCATTAACAATGTATATAACAAGCAGATTGTGCTCACAAAAAATAATACATTCATCAAGGTGACGTTGAGTAACAGTGGACGGGTAATCAAAACAGTAAGTTAAACAACTAATTAATTTTATATACAAACAAAAGCCGAAACACTCAATTTTACAATTTTGTCGTAAACTTTAATTACCATCTTCAATAGTAAGGTCTTCTGGGATTGTTCTGAAACAGTAGAAATGTGACTAAATATATGATATAATTGCTACATATAAATAATATCCTGAATTTTACTTCATAACTTAGAAATACATTATTTATGTATACAGCTAACTTTGTTTTATTCGGGCCCAAATTATTCGGATTCCTGTTTATACAGATCAGCTGACCGATCCGATGGATGGTGAATATTTGTTTTCTAAAGTTGTATAACGCCGTAGAAACATTAAACGTCATTCTCTCATGGCAGCACAGGCGATAAACTCATCACATAGTTGCTTGTATAGTATCATAGTTTAGTTGCCGCTGCGTTACGTATGTAAACATTTTAGGGTATAGTACGGTTATGATTACACAGAGTACTGAATATTGCTGAATAAATACTTTCTAGTGACAGTAAACATTATTAAATGCTATTTTGTATGTTATTACAGATGGTTTTTTCATATGACCTGCCTATCCAGACGTTTATCATTGTCCAGACCATCTTAGTCACAACAATAGCCAAAAAATTTAGGCTATTGTATGTATTGAATCCTGTAAACTTTTTGTTGTTTATTTACATAATACCACTAACTTTGGTCAATTTTAGCAATGGTGATATACTTTTATCAGGTTCTTTCAGTTCATAGAATATTCTCAAGCAAAATAAAGCAAGGCCAGATCGTCCGTGCACTTCTGTGAAGCAAATATTGTCTATTGTACCATGTAGGCATCTTTTACCGATATTTACCCAATTTTTTATCTTGTATTTTTTAGCCGGATTTATATGTATTCAGATCGGGATACCGCCACTTTAGTCCGGATAAAACAAGGTTTACTGTATTTACTTAGTCGACGATCTTACTATAAACTATTGTTTCTAAGCTTGTAACCAATTTTGTTCAGTTACAACATACCATAGGGTTGGGTCGGAATCGGTACGCCAACATCATTCGTTTCCGATATGCATCGTATTCATCATCGTCAGCCTCTACATCTTCCGGTCGCTCGACTCCCAATCCCTGGTTCTCCGGACGCATTACAGCTCTGAAACAGTTGTCAAGTACAAAAGTCACAACCCAGAGAGGCACATAAGTCTGCCTCAAATATAACAGTTAACATCTAGTCTTTGACCAGCATGCATTTAGTATACTAATAGTTTTATTTTAGTACCAATGGATAATAAAATATTCAATAAGACATTTTTTAATTTTGTAAATCTGCTTTTACTGATTTTCTTTCTTTTTTTTGTATTATTATATTCTAATCTTGTTTACCTAATGACGCATATATGTCTGTTAGTTATTATTACTTTATTGTTGTTTTTTTAACAGTAGACTTGTGGGACATCCGGATCAATGTGGCAGCAAAATGATCTGGATAGCACAAATTCCGCGTATGCTAAGAGTTAAAGTTGTGGTCCTTGCGAGGTGTATGTATGTAGGGTAACCTCTCTTTTGGAAAGCACTGACAAGTTGGTTGTTGTATTTATTTAATTTCTGGGAGAGGAAATGATACGTTTGGCACGGGCTAGGCTATAGGGTAGGGAGTGTTTAGTATTGTTGGGGTGACAGCACCAGTTAAAGTGAAGGTATTGTTGTTTATTGGTAGGTTTGATGTGAATACCTGATCCCTAAGTTACCCAACATCTTGCAAAACCTGCCCTATTCATCTCCCAGCCACATATTTTACCAGCTCCACTACCTCCTTAACCTACAAGATACCTGGAAACCACTCCTGTGATTCCACCAATCTAATTTATCAGCTCCAGTGCCAGCACTGTCCTGCCCAATATATCAGCCTTACCAGCGAAACCCTTCGAAAAAGCATGAATGGCCATAGACATGATTGCAAAGTCCAAAATCCTGAAAAACCTGTCTCTGCCCATACTCTTTTCCATAACCAAAATTTTGATCAGTATTACACCGCTGAAGTAATCAGATCCCTTCTTCCCATGCTAGTAATTCCCAACTCCGAAGGATGGAATTAGCACACCAATGGATAACAAAATCCCGTGACCCACCTAATCTGAACCCTTCCCCTTCAGCAAACTTCATATATATACTAACTGAAAAACTGCATCTATACCTGAGTGTTGCTCTATGGATGTACAACCCCCACCACAGCCACCTACCCAGCAATAGTGGAAGCCATGTCAGTCTCTCTCCCCCCCCTCTCTCTCTCTCCTCACCTAAAGAAAATGCCAGTGGTATTGAAAATTTGTGACATTGTGTTTATTTTGTGTTTGTTACTACTACTCTGGTGTTAGTGAACTTGTCTTTTAGGTAAGTTGCTGATGTCCTATCTCTGCAATATACTAATTCCTGGCCTGGCGCCCTTTAACCTAACCTATGTTCTTTTAACAAAATTAATTTAAGTTTGTCAGTTTGACTTGATTAAAGTTTATTGATCAACACTCACAGTAGAGTTGGGGATAAGGCGATAACACAAGATTGCAATTTTTTATTATTTACAATATTTTAAATGTTTACTCTGATTTTATCTTAAGTCTATTTTTTATAAGTTATGACAAATATTTCACATATTATTTTACAGTTTATTTAACATATATCTTAATGAATATTTATATTTAATCACTGATACAATAATTTCATAGATTCTAAAACAATTTTCCAAACTTTATTAACTATTCTGTGAACTAAATAAATAGTGTTATAGTGTATTGCTTCCTTCATTTCAGTGTTTTAATTTTTGAAAATTAAGGGTTAAATACTCGTCTTGAAAAAAACTAGAACTCAAAATTATGTCTAAAAACTTGACTCGACTTCTAAAATTGCTAATCCCACACCCCTAATTTAATTGCAGTAAATATTTATAGTAAGCCCTAAACAATTAAGAGCATCTCTTTCTAATATATAATTTATATCTAACCTATATATATATATTTAAAATAGACAAAATAAACAGCAGACTATTTGTATCTTTAACTTGTGCTTTTCATTTATTTTAAAGGTACTGTTTACTACTTTTTCCACCAAGAAAAAATATATTTTTTAATTTTACTACAATAAAAGCATAAATGTATGCTTTTTTTATAGTTTTATTATACATTAAAAAACTCAAACATTTATTATCTCCTGCTTTTCAAAATGAAAATTAGGTACAAGCCTTCAATTGCAAATGAAGGATTCAAATGCATTACAATCTGGAATGTGCATTGGGAAAAATATAAAAAAAGGCCTATCGATTTTACTAAACCAGCAAAATTTCCCTATGGCTTGCAGTGGAAATGGAGATTAAGAATTTTTTAATCGAGCAGAATTCATCTACAAATAAAAATGGTCGTTTCCCAAACTGCCAAGCCAATGCTGGGAAGTTGACAGCCCCTGTAGCAGACATGCAAATTTACAGCCAGCGGACCAAAACATGCTTTTCTATTTCAACTGTACAGTTTATGTTTATTATTAAGTTACAATGAACACTGTATGATTATCAAAGGTCCAATCTAGTGGAACATAAGTTGATATTATGAATTTTTTTATTTAAAATCGTCAAGTCAAATGTCATGTGAATTTTTGCAAATTTCAAAAGGTTCAAGTTTTTAAAAACCAGCTTATGGTCCACTAAAACAGTTCTTCACCTTCCAAGTGACACTTTCAAGTGTTACAGTATTATTCTTATTAAGAACCAAATCGTTGAAAGAGAAAACCCATTTTTTGCGTTTTTTATGGAGCAAAATGGCCCTCTTCATTTAACTAACATGATTCCATAACTTAGTTAAGTTAAAGTTAAGTGTAACAGGTCCACCAAATTGACAAGTAAATTAATTAAATAAAACAAATAATAAATTGTTTTATTGAGAAAAGGAATATATTTAATTAAAATAAATCAAAGAACATTCAAATTATATTCAGAACCCAGTGTAAATTAATAGCCAAGGAAGATAGAAAAGCGAGCAGAAGTACTTGTCCCAAACAGACGTTCAGAAACATAAATAACATTCCTTTCATTGTTATCAACTCAGACATGGGCTGGCGTATTCCAGGAAAATCTAGCAGTAAACATGTGCTGGACGGGTCTATGTGGCAACCAAAAGGGGAGTCAATATGAAATAGCACTATGGACGAATCCAAACGATGTATCTAGTTGAAAGAATATCCGGGGACAGCAGCAGCTGTCGGGTAGCGACCTCGTGGTGCAAGCGGAAGTTTAAAACTCTCGGACTCAAAACGGATAGTTTTAATGAATAGGAGAGAAGGAGGGGGAATCTAACCTGAGCGTCTTCGACATATCTCTCAGCCCACTCTCCAGAATGTTCGACCCCAATGAAGACGTATTTTGACTGCCCGCGTGCAGTAGTAAAAAATTTCACTAAGCAAATAGGTTATTAGTGTTGAAAGTTTTAAAGAAAATATGTTATACAATCAAATTTTAAACCATATTAAATAAATAGTGTTTTATATTTAATACTAATTTGATTAATATGCATTGAGAATACGGTATTATAAAAAAGGACTACGCGGTTGTTCATCAAGACTCAAATAGAGGATTAAGAGATAAGTTCTAAAAATAAGTTAATCTTTAAACTAGATACAGAAAGTAGATTTGTTTAGATAATTAACTCAATTTCATTTTTATTGTAAAATGATTGGAAGATATAGAGTAAATTTAAAGAGATGTAATAATAAATAAGCTTTGTCAAATTAGTCTTGATTTCTTGTATTATACAGCTCCACCAAATTACCCACATTTAAACCCTGAGAACAGAACACAATTTTAATTTGAATAATTTTTGATCAAATTAATTATAAATTTTAAATTAATGTAACCTCACAAAGAGTAGAACGTTACATAAGTCAAGTTAAGATAAGTTAAAACCCTAAGTACGTATAGCCATAAAAATAGTTCTAAAAAATTAACCTTCCTTTTAATATAAAAAAAACTCACTGTCGTAGTAGTTCGTATGGGACATTTTAAAAAATAAAACAACTCTATTAAGAAAGATTCTCAGTTAACAAAAATTATATTCAACTTACTTGTTGACAGGGTCCATTATACCAGAGCCATCAGGTCCTAGTCCCTGGCCCTCTGTCCAACCCAACTTTTGGAGCATCTGGAAGCCTACATTGTCTTCTTTAAGTTTGAACTCCTTATAGTCCGATAGATCTGGCTCTCTTCCATCTTTTAAAGCCTCGTACTGAAACATGTTAAAGGGATTTGATACTCTGCACTTTTCATGGATCCACTGAATTTAACACTGTTAATATTAGGAGCGGAAACTTGGACGTAGACAAAAGGTGATTTAAGCAGACTAAAATCAAAAGAATTGAGGTTTTAAAGAGGAATGGAGAAGGTCAGCAGAATAGATAGAATGAGGAACCAAATATTTTATTCAATATTATTTCACTATCAGTAAGATGCCGTATGTGAAGATATGGGCAAATATTAGGGGTGAATGAGTGTAGATGAACGAGTGTAGTCATTGTTACTAAGGTCAACTGTTCTTCAGAAAGAGCTATTTGTTAAAAGCCCAATAGCCAGGGTGTGGGGAACGGGGTGGAAGGCTCGCTGTGGTTTGCGGGGAAAATGTGATTGGTTTGGCTGCTACCGAAATGAAGACCAACCGTGGGATCTGTCGGTGCTAAATCAGAAAATTGGCTTTAATTAATCAGAGGCCGTGTGGTAATATATACGATTATTTGGGGCCTGTTTCCCGCACAATTTAGAAGCGCGTGGGTTAGTCGAAACGTCGGCCGTGTGAGTGCTATTCGTCGGGTTCCCTACTAATCAAAACCAGCTTTGATCAGCTCTAAATTAATTAATTGAAAAGGATAATTTAATTATAATGGGTGCAAACTGTTTGGTTGGCTGCGATCCCCTCGTACCCTCTAATTATGGAATTCTACATTAAAAGATTTGCCAAAGGAAAACTACTTAACGGTTCTACTCCCCCCCCCATTCTGATTATTTAGCCTAATCGATACATATCAAAGGATTACGCAAAACTTAAACTACGATACTACTCATCCTGTTCAGATCCCTAAGGGTCTCTTCACCGGGGCGGCGTGGGCTAACTCTGCTAGGGCACGACTAAGACTGCCTTGTGTCGACCTCCCCTCCGCGTACCGTGCATGCACGAGTGATAGTTACCCTTTCTGCCGAGTGGCTACCCGGCTGTAGGGCAACTAGGGGACCTACAGCTTTACGTAGAATCCGAACCACATACTGTTGTTCTGATATTCAGCTAATTGACAAGTCCAACACTTAGTTCTTTTCCCTACACAGCATCTGAACCATAACTACTATCCAACATGGACACCACAGACTTCTCTAATAGTGTCTACGTCCATGGCAACCATTAAGCAGATACGTGTCGGTATTAAGAGGACTCAGTATTAGAGCCTATAGCCTGCAATATCCTCAAAACTTTGTTCCCGAGTAACTGGGTTACAGCACTGCGCCACCAGTGCCGAAAGAATAACCAGAGAAAAGTTGAAAGTGATGTCCCAGCAAGATACAATGGAAAAAAGGATACAGTGGATGGGGTATATTTGGATTAATGGGCATATTTGGAAGCATAGAAAATAATTTATTGTCAAGGAAAGCACTATAGAAAGAGGGAGAAGCCCAAGGACCAAGTGTGGAAAGATGGAGAGAGAAGGGGAATGCATAAAAGACAAGTAGAGGGTGAGTAAACCTGGAGGGATGGACAAAAATGGAGGACGACGACCTGTGGAAACGGAAATGTCACATGATAATGACTATGATAATGAAGGTGAATATAGTATACTGAGTCCAATAATCAGCCACATCGGTTTCTACTTAAAGTCAGGTTTACAATTGAATAAGTCACATCTTGTGAGAGGTTTCTAAATAACAAATGAAATGCTTTCAATTACTGGGCTAACTATTTGTTAAATTCTCAACTATGCATTCAATAGGAAATGAGCCAAAATGAGTAAATAAATATGTTATTATAGCAGAGTGTCTACTGCCAAATAGAAATGAAAATAGGTTCACGTTATAACATCGCATTATTTTCAGTCATATTCTACTAAACTAATGATACCATTATTAACTTTGAATAGACTCAATATAGATAAAATACAACACATAGTTGACTAACACTATTAAAAGAAGCCCAGCAGCATTGTGTGAGTAAAATGGATTTGCAGCCATATTTCATTATTAATATGAAAACAAAACAAAAAGCAAGTTCAGACTCCAGAAACCCTGCAAATTGAGCATTACCTACTTATATTTTCACAATGATTTATGTGATGATGACACATGTCTGCAATAAGTTCAATTCTTAATTTAGCATTATCAACAAATCAATTAGGCCTAACCTAAATTGAACAGTAAATTGTATGTATATTAGATTAATTTACCTTGTAAACAGTCTGTAAGTGTTCCTATGTACCACCACGTACTCCTATGTACTATTATAAACACTGATAAACAAAATTGTCGTTTGTTTTGTAGTAGACATAAATTTAAAATTTCAATACACAATTAAAAATCACACAAACAAACAATTCCTCAGCCCCATAAAATTTCAGCCTTGGTCACACTCTCAGACAATAAAAATCTTTGAAGCCTTGGTGAGGCCTGTTCTTTAGAAAATGAAGATTCTGTTTCATGACTTGAGCTTGGTGTAGGTGAAGTTTTTAATAAATTATCAGTATCTGTTTTTATTTTCATATTAGGCCTAGTCATACAGCACGAAGGCATTGAGTTATCAGATGATGGTCTATTTTGATCAAAACCGTGAACTAGCATCATTTGCTTACCACTTTTTAAGTTATTTTCTATCGAGCTTTGTTTTTTTCCCTGAGAGTGCAACTTAATACTATTTGCGCCCGAATGGGAAATATCAAATGAGATTATGCATAAATATAATCATTATAATTAATCTTATTGTTACAAGAATAATTATTTAATGTTCTTACTTTTTCCATGAATCTGGCCAGTTCATCGGGGGGCAGAAAGTCTCCAATGTGATGTTTTCCTTTGGCTTGCTCTGTCAGTTCGTCTGCCCACAACTGAGTGGCTTCCATCTCAGCGCTGCGCAACTTATGCTCCCAGGTACCACCCTGCGTATCTTCATCACTGTCATACTCATACTTGTTCTTACCGGCAGCTTGCAACCTTTCTAGTTCTTCACGTTTCCGCATCATGTCTTGATAAAGAAGGTTGATCTGAAAAGGTAACAACTTGATCAACTGAAACATCTTGTTTATGTTAAGTTTCTTGGTATAACCAAGTCAAAAAACTATTTGGATAAACATTGTAAGAACTTTATTTATAAAAAAGAAGACTTACTTAGAAAAAGCTTTTGAGAGCGACATTACTCTTGGGATAAAAAAATTAAGGATATATTTGATTAAGAAGTTCAAGTACTCTCAAATATTACCACAACGTTTCACCCATTGCTTTTATTCCAAGAGTGTTAACTTTGCAATGAACAAGTTGTTTTCTGTTTAATAAATCCATCAGAATTCCTTTACTATTTTTTTCAAAAGTTAGAAAGGCAGGAAATTTGCTAAATTTGAACCATCAAATTGACAACAGATTTGTTCATTGTCCTCCTCAAAAAGTGAGGATATTTACGGTGTATCAAATCATGTTTTGAAGTGTATAGCTTCTGCAGTCCTAGAACCCTTGTCTTATTTGGTAAATCTCTCACTGAGTCAAGGTTATTTTCCAGATTGCCTTAAGGTTTCTAAAATGATTCCGTTGTATAAAAAAGGAGATAGAAATAGCATTTACAATTACCGACCCATTTCTATGGTTCCAGTGTTTTCGAAGGTATTGGAATTATGTGCAAGATCTCAGCTTTTTCAGCATTTTGACAAGTATGGTATTTTAACTAAAAATCAGTTTGGCTTTATTCCTCAATCCTCTACGATCAAAGCTCTTGAGTGTATTGTGACAGGGATTTTGACATCTTTTGAGGCCGGTGAGCATCTAGGATTAGCCATGGTTGATTTGAAGAAGGCCTTTGACAGTGTTCCTCATAAGATTCTCTTGGAAAAACTGAGCTACTATGGAGTTCAAAATAAAGCTCTTAAATTTTTTGAAACTTACATTTGTGGAAGGCAGCAAATCGTAGTATTAGATAATCAAACGTCAAATGCCAGGGAAGTATACACTGGAATCCCTCAAGGGTCAGTTTTGGGACCCTTTCTTTTCGTCATATTCATAAATGATCTGCCCAAAAATATGATCTGTAAAACTATTCTGTATGCAGATGACACCTCTTTTATAATTTCAGGTAAAAATTTTGAAACTGTTGCAGTAGGTATTGAGAGGGCAATTAGGGATTCTGCATTATGGTTTGAGGCCAATTGTTTGGAAGTTAATGAAGATAAAACTGAAATCATAAATTTCACCTTAAGTAGGACCTCACGAGATCATCAGAATCCAATTCGACTATTAGGTATTTACCTAGAATCGACATTATCATGGGAATTCCATACTGGATCCGTAGTCTCTAAATTATCCCGTACTTGCTATTTGCTTCGAAAATTGAAGGGCTCTGTTTCTCAAAAAATGTTAGTTATGGCCTACTTCAGCTTCTTCCATTGTCACCTGCTGTATGGAAATATGTTTTGAGGAAATAGTACTGGTGCGGCACAGGTTCTCCTATGGCAAAAAAAAGCATTGCGTATTATGGCAGGTGTTTCAAAAAGAGAAAGCTGTAAGCCCTTATTCAGACATTTTTCTATTTTGACAGTTAAAAGCATTTTTATCTTTCAAAACATTTTATATGTTAAAGAAAATCTAAATGAATTCTCTTCCAGAAGCGCCATTCATGATTATGCAACCAGACAGTCGCAAGACCTTGTCATTACTAGACCTAGATTACAAAAGTTTGCTAACAGTCATAAATACCTGCAGATCAAAATGTTTAACAAATTGCCTGAGCATTTTCGTAATTTAGATATTAATATTTTTAAACGACAACTAAATAGTATTTTGGTTGACAACGCTTTTTATTCATTGGATGAATTTTTTAAATTTAGATTTATTTAAATATAGTAATTTAGTAGAATTATCATGTTGCATTTTACAGGAATATGTCTCTTGTTTCATTGACACTGTAAAGAAATATAGTATAGAATATTGACGATGTCTATTATACATTGTAATATGTTTTGAATGACAAATAAACGTATTTCTATTTCTATTTCTATTTCATTTTAATACACTAACAACAGCTTTAATATTGCATTATATATAGTCAAAGCAAAATTGTCTAGTCAAACAAATTATGTATATAGCTGACAAATTATGCTTCAGGTGAAAGTTTAATAAAAATGTAAGACAGCTATAGCAAATAAGATAATATCACAAGTACTCTTAACAATGATACCTAACATTTAAAATGAAAATAATAATAAACCTACACACCAAAATATAATCCTAATTCAAATTGCTATGTATAAATGGAATTGATTGTGTGTGCAACATTTTTTCCAACAAGCGGCTTTTCCATACCCACAGGTAGTATTTTTTTAAGACCACTTGTACATCATATTTTTGAAGTAAGGATTAAGGATTGCCAATATTAATGTGAAATTACATTTTTAAGAACTGCAGAAGATATTGTTTGTGTCACCATTTATATGGATTAGTAGTGAATTATGGAAAATAAAAAAAAAATACATGATTCTAGGGGTTTTACATGTATTGATAACATTTTTACAAGTTTGAAAATGGGGAATACTTGCCGAGTTTTGATTTTTTAAATCACAATGCCTTGCTGATAACCATACTTGACTCTTGTAAACTTAATTAACTTTATTTAGCTAAAAAAAAAGAAGAAAAGAATGCAACTATCGCCATTTACCCAGGTACAGTTGAAACAGTCATCTCCCCTGTTACCTGATGAAGATGTCAATACATTGAAAATGTGTGCTATGTATTGTTTTTTTTAATTAGCACATTACATGTAGGTACAAATGATGCATTACACACAATTAATTATTACAATATAAGTGAAAAAAGTACAAATATTTGATGTGATTGATTTCTTTTGTGTATCTTTTCCGACTGAGGAAGGTGAATGTGGTTTACCGAAACTGATCACCACGTGTTAGTGGACTTATCCTCTAAAGAAGGGTTTACAAGCAATGTTTTATTGTATGTCAAATACTATCCGCTGTAATATAGCGTGTGGACAGCAAAATATACGTTTTGTCGAAATGGAATGAAAAACAAAAACCGATTTGAAAACTGACAAGGCGAGCATTGTTCTGTGATAACTGCAACGATAAGATGGAGCGTGCGAACACTTGTCCTTGTTTGTCATATGCCAGAAATTAAAAAATGACTGTACTAACTTTCCTGCCCTGTTCTGTTTAGTTGTTAAGATTTTTATTTAAAATCAAATTTATTTAGTTTCTTTTATTAAAAGTATCTTGTTACTTGAAAAATATGTCATCAGACCTACGAAAGTGTACCCGTGAATTTCTTACAGATTTTATTGAACTGTATAAAGGCAAAATGTTACATGTAAACCCCTCTTAAGGCAAGTTTGCTGATGACCTTTCTCTCCTATTAAATTAAATCTTGGCCTAGTGCAAAATAACCCAACCTCTAACCAAATATAGTGATTTCCAAAAGGCGATTGTTTCATGTAAGATTAATATTCAATTTCTTACCTTATAATGATCTTCAACTTTCTTCCATTCTGCGTCTGTCAAATTGGTGTGGCCGTATGACTTCATGGCATATGCTAAAAGAGCGGGATCTGAGCGTGCTAATTTACTTATCATGGGTCCAGACATTCCTGTAAATAACATTGCATAATATTAATACTATATTATGATTTACACCATTCTTATAAGTAAAAATGGGCAGGGGATATCTGGAGCTATGGCCTACATCACAGAATGTGGCAGGGAGCTCTCCATCTTCGCTAGTAAAAAGTGTCCTGCGTACTACTAGCCCTCTATAAGTCGCACCAACTAAATTCTGTTCTGGCTGCCTGCCAGTGAGTGGGGGTGCAGAGAGGGAGTGTGCAGGTAAAAACAAATGTCAGCCTGAAAACATTGGTTTCTGAAAAAAAAAGCCGACCAAGTTTATGATTTTATTGCTCTAAGAGACAAGCTCTTCCCTTGGGGTTTTAGTGTACTCGAGGAGACCGACACACCACTAGTCAGTCACAAACTGTCTTCTGTTCAGTGACTCACAAAAACTCCATTATACTGGCACCCAGGAATTTACTAGGCAATAAATCTACCTTTGTACTCAGGCTGGAGAGGGAAAATAGGAAACATGTGCAGATCCTTAGCCGTAGTATGGAGTTTAGCTAATAGGGGCCAAGCCAGAGCGGGATTTAGTTGGCGTGACATATACAAGGCTTTGGCCAGCACTTATTCACCACACCCACAACTATAGCATAACATATATATTCAATATCGTGAAAATTGTAAAATAATGAATTGTATAAACTACTATATATACTAAATATAGTATTGCTCTCAAAGCCAGCTACCAAACTAATAAAAAATTTTAAAAAGACCAATAAACAATATCTAAATTTGCGGGGAACGGGGTGTACGGCTTCGGTGTGGTTTGTGGGGAAAATGTGATTGGTTTGGCTGCTACCGATATGAAGACAAACGGTGAGATCTGTCGTGGCTAGGCCGGAAAATTGACTTTAATTAATCAGAGGCCGTGTGGTAATATATACATTTATTTGGGTCCTGTTTCCTGCACAATTTAGAAGCGTGTGGGTTAGTCGAAGCGTCGGCCGCGTGAGTGCTATTCGTCGGATTCCCTATTAATCACAACCAGCTTTGATCAGTTCTAAATTAATTAATTGGAAAGGATAATAGTTATCATTTGGTGCAAAAGATTTGGTTGGCTGTGATCACCTCGTGCCCTCTAGCTACGGAATTCTACATTGAAAGATTTATTAATTGAGTACTACATAACGGTTCTACTCCCCCCCCATTCTGATTGTTTAGCCTAAACGAAACTTATTAAAAGATTTCGCCAAAACTTAAACTACGATGCTACTCATCCTGTCCAGCTCCTCAAGGCGGTGGCGGGTCCTGCGGTGCGGCGTGTCTCTTGCAACTTGTGAACAACTCCGGCTGATGTCGCGTCAACTCCCCTCCCCGAGTTCAATGTGCCATGTGCGAGCGTTAGTTGCCCTTTCTGGCTCGTGGGTGCCGCCACAAATAAAGTAAAATCTTCAGTACAAAGTGCTTATGTCTTATTGATTATTATTTCCTGTCACAGAGCTAAATCTAGGTTCTTAACCATTCAACACCTGCTTCTCCGATTGAATGAAGACCAACTAATTCCCCTCAAAAGAATGAAATGGGCAATCATAACCTATATGACCCATAGTTTGTACTTGACTCCGCAATCACACGTCTACCATTTGCCATTCTCCACTTAAATTTCCTTCAGCATTACAGAGTTCGAACAACTTAGTATTGGTCTGATTTTCAGCTAATTAACAAACATAATACTCAGTTCACTTCCCTACACAACATCCAGCCACTTACTACTACCCAAAGCGGACACTCCAGACATTGATGGCAACCATTGAGCGGACACAGCAAAAGGGCCGAGTATAGAACATATCACCTACAATCTCTACAACACTTTGTCCCCAAGTAGCTGGGTTACAGAACTGTGCCACTTGTGCTGACGTGACATTTATGCAGCTAATGCACCCACTGCAATCGTGTACGAGACTGTAAGTTATAGCTTTGTTATTTTATAAATTTCATTCTCTTCTAAAACTATTTATTTTAAGCGATTTCTTAAATTCATGCAAAATACCATGATTTACTTCCAATATTTTTTGTTGAAAGACATTTTGAGCATAAACATATGACGAAAGTATCTGAACTTATTCTGATCTTACCAGGAACATTGACGGTCGGTACTGACGGTGGCAGTGGAGGTACAACCATATTGACTCCACCCAGAACTGTAGGTGCGACTACGCCGACAGGACCGACAGCAGCAGGAGGTAGTTGGATGGTAGGCAGAGGGAGCGCAACGCTGGGCACTACCTCATCGTTAGTTGCCCATCTACTTTTCCGCTTCTTCTTCGGTGGCTCTTCGTTCTTAACTGTTGCTCCTGAAATATGAATTATATATTGTTCCTTATTTATCCAAATAAACAAACAAGACTTTTATAAACGTAAGTTTTGTTTAGTTAATTGCGGCCTTTCCTTGGAGACATGAAAAAAACCTCAACTTGAACTTCAATCATGTAAAAGGAGTAATGCATATCTTAGATTCGAAAGAATATGATTATCATTTAACACAAAATACACACCTGAGTATTGGTAAAATTATTCACAAACAAATATTTATATTCAATATTTCATACAACAAAAAAACACCCCCTTGTCACCATCTTGAGATCAGATCTCTGGTCACTTAGTTTGACAAACTGGTACCTATCAGACAAATAAGAACTAAAAAGAGATAGTTCAACATCTTCAAGTCCATAATGGTTAAGCTTTTCAATAAGTTCTGAGTGAGGTACAATGTCAAACGCTTTACTAAGGTCCAACAACAAAGCACTTATCTCTTCTCTGTTTTCAAAGCCATTAATAATAAAGGAAAAAAAAGCAAAAATGACCCTAACCTGTTACATAATCATAAGAGAATCAAGAAGTTTTATAAAGATCAGATTGATATTGCAAAAAGGAATGCCAATGACAAATACATAATAGAATCACATAATCCATGTAAAGCAGCTTGGAATGTCATTAATGCTGAAACTAGGCGTACTGTAAAGGGCAAATGTCAGTCCGAACTTCCTTTTTCTGCTGATGACTTCAATAACTATTTTGTTAATATATGTAATAATGAAAATAGTATTAATGACAATGTAAATACAGCTAGTGCCATAGAGATATTAAAATCAACTATCAGGAAGCCTGAGGTATTGCCTTTTAAGTGGAGCTATGTTAACCCTGTTGATATTTGTAATACTATCTGTAGGCTAAGTAACTCAAAGTCTGAGGACGTTTTTGGTCTATCCAACTTTGTTTTAAAGAAAGTTACACAGGAAATTGTGTACCCCTTGACAATTCTTATTAATTGGATGCTCATTGTTGGTGTCTATCCTAGATGTTTAAAGACTACTGTAACTGTGCCTATATACAAAAAAGGTGATAAGTTAAATGTTAATAACTACCGTCCAATTGCTCTAGTACCTGTTGTGTCCAAGATAGTAGAAAGCATTATCAAATTACAGGTTGAATATTACTTTGAACATAATTACTTATTTTCTTCTGAGCAATTTGGTTTTAGACATAACCTATCCACTGTTAAGGCTGTAGAAAACTTTGTCTCCTTTATTATTAATGGCTTTTAAAACAGAGAAGAGATAAGTGCTTTGTTGTTGGACCTTAGTAAAGCGTTTGACATTGTACCTCACTCAGAACTTATTGAAAAGCTTAACCATTATGGACTTGAAGATGTTGAACTATCTCTTTTTAGTTCTTATTTGTCTGATAGGTACCAGTTTGTCAAACTAAGTGACCAGAGATCTGATCTCAAGATGGTGACAAGGGGGGTTCCCCAGGGCTCTGTCCTGGGCCCCTTCTTGTTCGTCGTCTTCATTAATGACCTTCCAAAATTCTTACCCAACAAAAGCATCTTATATGCTGACGACACTACCTTGATGTGTTCTAGTAAACTTCCAGAGCTTAATTTTGTAATGATGGACTATATGAAAGAGAGATCCTACCTTTGGTTTACTGCAAATAATCTAAGAGTTAATGAAGATAAGTCGGAGGATATAATTTTTAGCCTAGGCGTTAACTCTGTTAATAAGTCTGTTAAGTTATTGGGTCTTCATCTTGACTCAAAGCTCACTTGGAGAGCACATACTGATATTTTATGTACTCGCCTATGTAGAGTTATCTTTTTACTTAAGAAACTCAAACTTTGCACTAGTCCTAATTTAGTTTTAGAAGCCTATTTTTCTCTTTTCCATTCTCACCTTCTGTACGGCGCCCTTCTTTGGGGTGGTTCTAGTGGTGCTAAAGAGGTTTTCCTGTGCCAAAAGAAGGCTGTGCGTACAATTTTTAATATTAGTTATAAGGACTCTTGTAAACCATACTTTATAGAATACGATATACTTACGTTTCCTTCCATTTTTATCTTACAGATTTTAATGTATGTAAAAGAAAACTTAGAATTATTTGATTTAAGAAGCTCAGTCCACAATCATTACACTAGAAACCAACAATCAATTGATCAGAAGTTTGCTAGGCTATCTAAAACGCACTGTACACATCTTTATTTGGGCATAAAACTGTTTAATAAGTTACCATTAGTAGTAAGAGACATTTCTTGTAAAGATTTTAAGAAGTCTGTGACTAAATGGTTAAAAGGGAAAGCTTTTTATTCTGTAGAAGAATTTTATTCCTGTAGTTTAAGTGATTGTATTTTTAACTGATTGTTTTTTGTTTTTTTTTTTCATGTAATCTGTGCACTGTGGTTTTATGTGTCATGTACCAAATGATTTTATGAGCTGTATTGTTTCGAGTCATTTTAAATGTATGTGTTCATTGGTGTAAAATATGCTCTGAGAAATTTAAATTTATAACCTTTATTATTACTACTCTGACGTTGTCAATACATTGATATGTGGGATGACAATAAAGATTCTTGATTCTTGAACATTTAAAAAGTAAAATTTTTTATTTTGTATGCATTTCAGGGCTAACCCGTCATTCTGAATATTTAGAGTAATGATTTTATCAGTTCTGAACTAAATTTTATTTCAATCACTTGAGTATAAAATTTACTGCTTGAAATCCTATTTCTATACTTCACTGTTGCTATACTGGTAAGTGATAAATTCTGAAAGGCTTGTGGTTTTATTTTTGATAGCCTTTAAACAATCCATTTTTAAGCTATCATTGATCCAATAGATTTGTTTCCATTGATAAGTTTTGATACATCTGACTGCTGGTTTTAAATACTTTGATTTTATTATTTAAAAAAGTTAATGTACGGTAGCAACACTAGAAACAAATAAGCCTTAATTCACTGATGTAGATATAACTGATGGCTTTAACTAAGTGACAGATCAACTAACGTGATCCAAAACTAGAAAAACAAATTCAATAAAGGACAAGGAACATTTTGTTTTACTTCAAAGGATTTTAGTTGGTTGTACATTACTTAACATGTTAATTAACTTAGACTGTATTTTGTATGAGACTACTGATTGCTTGGATTATTTTACAATACTTGTTAAGCCATCTACAATAAAATCAAATAAACATTAGACAGCAATTATTGAAATCACCTTCAGTAGATAATTCTTCAAGATTTTCTGGTTTCGCTTGAACAAAGTTTTCATATTTTACTTTTTCTTCTTTTACTTCTGTTTTTAATTCTTGACTAGACTCTTCTACCTTAACATTAGTTACGTCTATTTGCGTTACATTTCCACCAAAGCTGTCATCAAACATATCTTCAGGCTCCTCTTTCACCGGTGCTTGGCTGAAAAAAAAGACAAGTCACCAACTATTTAACTATGAGAAAAACGTTTCACGTTTTATACAATTTGTTTTTCTGTATTGGATTTGAAAATTATTGTTCATAAGTTTTAAGCACAACATAACAAAGTCTTGAAACGTTATTAAAAATTAAGAAACACCTGTGCATGCATCACTACCAAAACTGTCATCACTGCATTCGTGCTTACCATGACTTACAGACTGAATCTTTATTTGAGTCAGCATCAGAACAATGACCAAATAATGTAATTTATTTCCTTTAAAAAATAAACAAAGAAAGACTTTTACTCACCTTTTTAAAAAGCTATGCCGTTTTCTGAGAAAACGGTTTGAGATCAAACAAATAAGTCGAGAAAAAATAAAAAGGTTCCATGACAAACAAATAAGTTGAGAAGCTTAAGTTACAGAAAATTTCATTTCTCACTGTGATACATTTTGCATTCCATTTATCAACATATGACATTGAATGCAGTTATTTTCCTTTTGTGGCTGAATCTATTAACATTTATAGAACTAATTTCATTTTATCTAGTTAATTAGGCTTTAATCTTTATCAATTATAGTGTAAAAGTTTTAGTTTTAAAATGTAGATGATCATTTACACAAGAAAACGCTTACAGAAATGAAGTGTCTTTTACAAATGCGTTTACTGTCAATTATATTTTTTCATAGATACCTTATTATAATTAAAAGGTAAGAATTATGACTACAAATGGTAAATTTTGGTTAGACAGAAAGATATGTTACCAAAAAAGATGATATTGCTATGAAAAAATATCACACAAAATAAATAAATAAGGGCTTATGCCAGATTTTTTTTCCTTTACAGAAGTAACTTATTGTGGCTCAACATGGGGAGCAGTTGTGAAAGAGTTTTTTCATTTCAACATTTCAAGGATAAAACAATCGGTCCTCAATAATTCAGTTGGGACAAAGAACAAGTATGAGGTAATAACAATTCTTCATTGGTGCATATTTATGCTGATTGAAGATGTTACAAATGCTGATGCACTGGCTAGGCTTCATAGTAATAAATTTGTTGAGTTACCCTCTACCGAGATGTTTGTTTTTAATTTTTACTGTCAAACCAATTCGCCTAATCTGCTGGTTTAGTAAAATTCTACCTCTTTTTTTCTTATTGTTTTCCTTTGTATTGTCCTAGATACTTTGTGATCATTACATATTATCTTGTAAGCCTTTATAATATTCTTTGTTCAAGGATTTAAATTGTTGATCTAGATCCACATAGTATCTTTCATGTAACTTTCATGCCATTTCTCTCTTTTTTTTGCCAGTAAACATACTCAGGGCAGGCCTAAGACCGTAACTGTGAGTGCACGCTAGATGGGCTGTTAGTGCCCCCTTCTTCCGTATTGCCAAGAGTACCGTTAACGCTTAGAAGAGTTACTAACATCTCTGCTACTTCCATTGATGTTGTTTGTCCCAACTTTAGCATTAACAGATACAGGTCTCTCAGAGTGTTGAGCGTAACTTTGTTACATTGACGCAACAATACAGAAGATTAAAGCGTTAATGGCTACACATAGAAAATTTTATTCCAAAAATACCCGGGACCTGAAGGACCTCCTGGTACTAAAATCATGGCGTCTGTCAGGCAACCACAGCAGAGGATGCTTACACTAACATCATAGTGACTATAGCTATTGACATCACTTCTCCACAGAAACTAACCAGATCTCAGAAAAAGCAAAAGAATCAATGTCTAAACAATCCAGATGTTATTAAGTTCAGAAAAGACTTAATTTTGGCATAAACAAAATTTCACCACAGTGAAAGAAAAGAAGATTGAGTAAATGCATTTTACAAAAAAAGGAATGGTTTAAAACTAAGAACAAAAAATTGGAAAGAAAATGAAAACTTCATTGCCGAGTACAATAATAAAACTAAAGCTATCTATAGCGACATCGATACTGAGACTGTCAAAAAAGGAAATTGGAGGGTCTGCATGACAAATGAACATTGCAGGAGAGATTGTTGAGCACACAAACTGACTATGAGAGCATTTCAATACCTTCTTTACCTTCTAAGCGTACTCTACATCAAAACAAACGCTCAAAGAGCCTTTATTTTTAACAATGCTGCCTTTCTTGGAATTGGAGTCCCTTCATGAATTTTAATCTCACTTCATAAAATGAAGTTTTCAGTACAATAACTTCACTAAAACCAACATCATCTCGGACTGATGAGGTGAGTGCCAAACTGTTTCAGTTTTGTATTGATTAAGAATCTGGGCCTCTCATACATGAGATTAATAAGTTTTTGTTGTTCCAAGGGGTTTTCCCTAGCAAATTAAAAATATTAAAGTTTATACCTCTTCATAAACAGGGAAATAAAAATAATTTACAAAATGTCAGGCCCTTATCTTAGTCCAAAATATTTTTAAAAATTATACAAAAAATAATCTTGGCCAAAATCCTAGATTACCTCAATTCCAACAGCATTTTACCAGATAGATATCTTATAAGATTTAACAGAATCCAAGAGTCCAATCTTTAAGAGTCAGTTATCTTCAACACCTACGCCTAATTTGGATCCAATGTCTACTTGAAAGATCAAACCGATCGTCTGTGTTTAATTCTCAGTGCCGCAATCTTTGCATTGAAGAGGATCATAGTTAATGTTAACCCTGGAGCATTCAAAAATAGTATATTATGCTCTGTTTGAGGCACGTATTAGATACAAAATAACTAAGGGGAGGCTTGTTTGCTGAAAACTTTCATCGATTCTGGTCTTGCAAAAGTGAGATCTGCAAATAATGATAGGTCTGCAATCACAAGAATACTGTCAAAAGACTTTATTTTAAGATCCTGACAATGGTGTCCAGATATATATTATCGAGGCAAGTTATCGCTTATGCCTAAAAAGTAAACTTGACAAAGGTCAGGTAAGTTCACATCTACAACAGGACGTGCACATGATCTCTCTGTGTGACCTGGACTTATCGAGGCTCGTTTCTGCATGCATTTAGTATTTTCACACAGAAATCAACTTTAAACCCTGTTGTTATAATCTTTTAAAATATTTTAAATATTACAAGCTGTATTTTATTCTTTATATCAACACACTAATGTTATTTTATATTTTAATTGCAACTGAATGATTTTAAGGTTTAATTGTTAAAAACTTAAACATACTAGCAAAATCACCAATACCAAGTTGAAACAATGATCAGCTAATCCCTATCAAAATTAGCCCAGACAAATGAACAGCCACGGCTTATCAGCTGATCACTTTCAAAATTTGTTACGACTCTAATTGGGATCGAATTAAGAAATTAGAAGTTAATGAAGCTGGACTTTAATCAACTACACTACTGATTATATAGCTTTTATGTCCAAATTATTTCAGAAAGTTTTGTTTTTACCTTAGCTGTGGACTACTGGATGTGACCGGATTCGAGTCAGAACCCCTCTGATGGTTGGAGAGAGAGTCGCCTTCGCTGGATATATCTGGAGGAGCTAAACAACTCAATATCAGAGCTCTAGCCGCTAAAGGAAAGCCCTAGGCACAGAACACTAGCAAACTTTAACCCAAGCCAACTGTTATATTGTAATGCCACATACTTTCCAAAATAAATACAGTTAAGGAGGGTTGAATAAAAATCAAAACAAGTACGCTACACAGTGTAAAACATTGATATATGGTTATAATTAATTCACAACCTGATACTACAAATGATAATAATTGAAATGCATTGGCATATACTGATGTGCAATATGGGTGTAAAATATTAATACACTCTTTAAATATAGATTTTCTTAATAAGAGACTAATTAAAAATAAAGCAAACTTATTAATTTGTAATCCTGAACTCAGGTGCTATACAAAATAATCTTTAATAAGATGTATAGTTTAAAAGTTTTTATAAGATATATAGATCAATTAAAAGATGTGTTAAATTAAATATCTGTATACGGCTGCTCTGATCTTTTTTGCAAGAAAAATTAATGACCCTATACAGATCTTCCTGCTTCAAATAGGTTTGTGGTAAACAATATGTAAAAATTAATATGCGTTTTGAGTGTATTCTCAACAAGGTCATGAGTAGAGCAAAAGCCTTATTTTACAGGTTTATATAATTTCTGGATTCTTCTTTTAATAATAATAATAATTTCTTGCTTTTAATAAAGCAACATTTTGTTTTTTCTTTTTTTTACATTATTAACCCTTCACACGCGTAAATTATTTTACCCTGTTTTAAAGTGACACGTAATTATGTAAAAAAATAATTTTAATGAAATATGAATTTAATTTTTTTTAGAAACATAAAAAATATATAAATTTGTATTTAAAGTTACAATTACAACTTTTAACGCTATTTTATTGTAGATGTACAATTATAATGAAAAATATATATATAAATGTTTAACATTTTAGTTGAAACTTTTAACAGTATCTTTCATTTATGATACAACAATAAATACAACAAAATTATTGAAAACTAGAAAACAGAAAACAAAAAAGAAGTGTTGAAAACAATGTGCTTGGGTGGAGCGACATACGGAGGATATTTTCGTTTTACGCGTGTGCAAAGGCAAGAGACGGAGCGGCACCCATGCACGCTCTAATTGGCTGCTACGTTCCTATTCATTTATAGACGATTTACGTTTTTGATATGTTGAGAGAGTTGGCCAAAGACATGTCTAAGTTAATGCTGCACTCTAGCGGAAGTTTTAGGAACTATTTTTCCGTTTCATCGACAGAAATATTCCATTTCAGATATCTTCGTTTAATGCGTTTGAGGAAAAGTAGAGGCTGGATATGTATTTGTTTGCCGGGTGCGAAGGGTTAGTTGCTATATATTAAACATTTTACTGTTTTTGTCCCCTTGATAAAAACACGTACCTAATAACGTCTTAGTAAACCGAGGGTTAATATAGCGTATCTAACGGATTAGGGAACAGTTAGCTTTTTATTAAATTTAAGTTGTAATTTTTTTACAATTAGTTTGTAGTGGTGGAGCAACTGAGCGCTTGGACTTTCAGTGTAAACCTTCCTCAGATATACCCAACACTAAATATAAATAGGGCTATAAAAAACTTGCCTCTCTAGAACATTTACCAAAAGGTTAAAAAAAAATGTTTAGATAGCGCAAAAGTTAAGATTGATTACTTTACAATAAACTTCTTCAGTTCATATAAGGATTTGAAACATTAAATAGATAATTAAATAGATCAATGTATTCACATCACAAAAAAATGTTAGAAAGGAAAGAAATCAATACTGGAACAACGAAATGCTAAAAAGATAAATGAAGTAAAAAACATAAAAATGTCTTATTATACAAAATTTGTATCACTATTATTAATCCCAGTTACAATTTTTAAATCAAATAAAGACAAATTCAAATCTATTGCAATTACACATAACATTATTAACTACGTTGTAAATTATATGTAATTAAAAATAGATTTATTGTACTAGAATGATAGATTTTTTAACTTGGGTTAAAGTGAATATTAAATTAGAATGTACATACAATCTATTGACAAATATTAAATCAACAGGTTTTACTTGTCAATCGATTGCGTTAGAGAAAATAACTCCTACTTGTAATAGGTTGGTTTCCAACATACACGATAAAACTGACCATGGATTTTGAAAATATTACATCTCACTAAATTACACTAAACATCGTTCTTACTATAAATTAAATTTCGAGTGAAACAAGTGATTGAAAAATGTTCATTTTTAAAATTGTGAATTGAGAAAGTATAGTGCCAATAAAATTAATATTCAACTGAAATAATAATCTTACAAAAACTAATTGATAACATATTATTAACTACAACATTGTTAACAGTTACTAAGTAATTTTAACAATTAAATTAGTACATCTCAGTGCAACAGGTTTTTATTTCAGTCATCTGTCTGCAAATATGCATTAACATTTAAACTGAAATTAACCTCTGTTTAACCTCTCAACTGCTGTAAACGAGTTAAGTCGTGCGCCGCCGTCTGTCCCGCTGTGCTACGCACGACTGAAGTCGTTCCGCCGAACGCGCTCAGTGTGCTGTACACGTATCAAGTCGGTATTGATTATTTCTCCACTTCAACATGCCCACGACATCTATGGATACTTTGTTGAACTACTAGCAAGCTCTTTACTAAACAGAGAATAGTTGTTCATTAGTTCATTATGTTGTATACAGCTGACTGTTGGCCCTGGCAACTGAAAGTGGCTGTTTAGTGTTTTGTAATGGCGTCTACATAACGCGATTCGCGTCTTGTTACGGAGTCGTAAATTGATAATTTACTGTGTGTTGACGAAGATTTTAGTGATTTACATTCTGATGATGATTATAATGATCCAGTTTATGATGTAAGCCAAGCATCTAAGCATGGGTTCAGGGGTTACTCTATCTGTAAAAAACCCAGCACAGGGGGTTGGCATGCTACTGAAAACCCAGCAGTTGAGAGGTTAAGGACTTGTAAGAATCTATTTATCTTATATACAACCTGTTTCTAACAGCAAAATGATTTTGAAAATTAATTGAAAATGTCCACTACTCAAATAATAAATTAAATTCCAATGATTTTAGAAATTTAGGAGTAGAAAATTATTAACGATAGTACTTTTTATGATCGCATTTTGATATTTAGCATGCGTTTAGTAAAAATTAAAATACCTGATTCTCCATGACACGATGAATCTCTCGTATCTGAAGGAAACTGTGTTTGTGTATCTTCAATGACAATTGGGCCAAACAATGATGAATCTGCAACTGAAGACTCATTTTCAGGAACTGGTTGAGATTCTTGGCCAATCTCTGAGTCTGAATCCGAATTTAAATCAATTTTACGGTCTGATTCGTCATCTGATTCTTTGTCTGAATTGGAATCAGAGTACTTTTGCCGCTCGGGTTCTGAGTCCGAATCAGACGATATTTGCTTTTTGTTCTGGGGTCCGTACATTTGATTATTTTCATCTTCATCTGATGATGAAGAATACTCATCATTTTTAAAAAGATCCTTTACATTATCTTCAATATTCATGCTACGCTTTGTGTCCGGTTTACTCGGAGGAGGGCTAGGACTATCAACCTTTTTGTTTGATTCTTCTTTGGGCTTTTCTTCTACAGGAGGCGGTGGTGGTGGAGGTGGCGGAGGAGGTGCCATACTCAGAAACATCGGTGCGTGCTGTACAGGGGGAGGAATGTTCTGTGGTCTCAAAGGTAGAGGTGGTGGGATTGAATGAGGGGTCAACGGAGAAGGAGGCGGTATAGAATGAGGCACCATTGGAGAAGGTGGTGGAATTGAGTGCGGAAGTAAAGGGGAGGGAGGTGGTATAGCATAAGGCTGAATAGGGGATGGAGATGGAATTGAACATGGCTGGAGAGGTGAAGGAGAAGGTATTAGACCAGGATTCATCGGCGCTGGTGGAGGAATAGACGAGGGAGCCATTGGCGGGGGAAGCATCATTCCACACTGCATTGGGTTAAAGTGGGGTGGAAAATTCATTGGTGGCATGGGCATTTGCTGTGGAGTGAATACTTGTTGGTGTAAAGGTGGTTGAATGTTCATCATTTGATGCTGTTGCTGCATCATCGGATGATGTTGGATCATCTGTGATCCTTGCTGCATTAATTGATGATTTCCAATCTGCTGGACTGACTGGTTTTGCTGAGACGCTTCTACTGAGGGTAAATGACTTTCTGTTTGTCCTTCCTTTTTATCACTCATATCAGCTTCTTTTGCTGTAAAAACCATACAAAATTAATGTGGAAAACTGGAAAATACGATTTACATTTAGGAATTCATAAGAAATAATTTAAAAGTGAGTATATATATAACCACAAAACCGCCAAACATCTCTCCCTCACTTATTGATCACTTTATTTTGAAAACAACTACTGTGACTCTAATATTTGTGAAATTGTTGACTCTTATAGTACATAGATACACTAATAAACTGTGATGTAATAAACTATAATTCTAAAATGAGTTAAATAACCTTCCTAAGTAATACAAATAGTAATTGTACATTGCTTGTTACTTTCCATGAAATTAAACTGTCATATTCAAAAATAAGAACGTTCATTGTTACTTTAAACTGCTATAAGAAAGACGTTGAGCTAACTTAAATCTTTGGATGGTATTTGATTGAAAATAGTGTAACTACAGACGTTAAATATATTACCATTTTGTTGGATTTAAACTATTTTTGGTTAAAAAGTACCTTTATAACCATGGATAAAAATTATTTTACTGTACCAAAAAACACTGTGGTGGATCTATTTATGCTTTACACATAAAAAGGTTTTTATTAGGAGTGTGCGAGTACTCGAAACTTTGAATGCTATATTTTTACATGATTGTAAATGTATTTCTGATGTCAATGGTGTAAAATAGTATTTAAATTATCGTATCGGAATAGAATGACTGTGAAGTATGTTTTCTTGTATTTGATCGAGTATTTTACTACTCGAACTCAACCCGAAGCTTCCGAAAGTACTCGAAGTTCAATCGAGTAGTTGTATTTCACGAAATATCAGATTTGCATCTTAATTTATTTTTTAAGAGTAAAGAGTTTTATAAGTAACGAATAAAGAAGTGCGCTTTCTTGTGTTTTATTTTACACTTAATCATATGTTATCAGTTTGGTACGTGTAATTATGAACTAAACAATACGCCTAAGATAGTACACGAAGACAGTCAAATAAAAGTCGACGTAATGAACGAGTTTGTTCATTATGATTTGAACTAGTTCAATTCAAAGTGATAAACTGAGCTGGGAAGATAGCGATCTCAGCAAATAGTTACCGTAGGAGCGATCACACATGATGGTTGTCCGAGTCTACTAGTCACTTGTAATCTAACCTAAAATAGTGTTCAGCTCCTTTTCGGAACTGAAATTATCGTACATTTCTTGCGAGTCGATTGAGGTCTATTTTGTTTTTTAATCTGAGCAGGGAATTGTCCAATGATTTGACGTAAGAAAATACTGTATCATATAAAATATGGTAATGACGTTCTAGCAGCATGTGACACAACATTATTGATTTCCGTCAAATAATATATATATATCCGTGGCGAACTCTATTAATTATTCTTCCGTAAACACCTTAGATCACCAAAACTGTAACATTTGCGCATACGATATTTTTTCCTGTCAAATTGTTGAACGGTTTACTGACTAGGTTAGACAATAACACAGTTGGAGTGTAAAAGGTGGTAAAGTACGATAATTTTGATTCGTAAACTCACTGAACGGTTCCATGTTCACATTGTTGTCAATGTAAACTGTAAAACAATCACGAATTACCCAAGTGACGGAGAAACATGTTGGAAGACCTTTTCTAAAACAAAATATGACGAATTTAGAGACTCAAAAAATAACTTTTATTGAACCGAAGCCTTATCACACGTCTCGTTTTTTATTCACAAGTTTATAATTTAGCTGCCCACCATCTTCACTGTATAACTAGTTGGCACTTTGCTGATATTTCAGACTTCATCTCGTCGCCAATATCGGCTAAACCTATTATATTAGCCGACTACGTCTATGGTTTTCATTCGATTACGCCAGGTTTTCATGAATTTTTTGTTATGAAATAATTATTTATCTGTTCAGTTTAGCCTCATGTATCGAAGTAGTTTCTAGTTGCACACATTTCATTACTGATCATAATTTAAAAACAAATTCATCCTAAGCGCCTTTAAAATTAATTTTAGTAAACCTGTTTAGTTATTATTATCAATCGATTGAACTACAGTCTTTGTCATCCAGATTTTCAAATTTGATTATACAATTCACAGCTTATTTCCAGTTATAACTGAATAATTACTGTTATTCTTGTTATTACTGAATTAAATACCTACAGAATACAGATCCACTCTTCTTTGTGTGTACACAATCAATTTTTTGTTAAAAGGAGGCAATTCTGAAAGCAAACAACTGCATTTGATGATGACGCCTGAATTTTAGCATCAGTTTGATTGGATGCAGCTTTTGCCAACATGCTTCCCTACGTTTTTGCGGTAGGGAAAAAACCCTACTGAACCGCCAGATAAACATATCGGCCGGCTGTGAAACAGTATAATTGGCTTGCATAGAAAATCTGATCTGTGATATGAGTGAACAGATTAAATCTTAATAATCCACGTTGTTTCAATTAATAATATACTTTCTTAGTTTCTTTCACCATATTAGCTATGAAAAAAAGAAAAAGGTTAAACAAAAAAAATGCCACAATAATGTATGAAGACAGGTAGTAAAAAGTTTTATTTATCAAATGTTACAGTTACAAACAAATCAAAATTTTTGTGTTCAGTTTAGATTTATATATTTACGAATCTGGCAAAACTTAACATAGGCTTAGAATGGTGTCTGACTTTTACAGCTGTCTTGAGTTAACAGGAAATCTGTTGTGGCCGAGTGAGGACAGAAGAGTGGGGGTGGTTTTTGGCGGTCACCCTCAACCCCTTGAGGAGTCTTGAACGACAGTTGTTGGTGACAATTCACAGACCCGCTCGGTCCGCATACACCTGATTCGATACAATATTTAGCTTTTACAAAGGCTAAGTATACAGATTCGTTGTATAGTATTTACATTTCATTTATTCAGTCATTTTATTTTTGCTTTACAGTCAGATATTATTTTTACATTTCAATTTTATTAAATCTCAGTTTTTCCTCATATGTGAATTTTTATTCATCGCCCCTTTTTTTAATTTACTTAAATCCGCGGTATGCCGCGACATTGTTGGTCCTCCGGGCTGGATGCGATTCAGTGATTGTGATACAGTGATAGAACAGTGCAGCATTAGGATATAAAATACAATGAAGTGTTCTCAGTGCTGTGATAGAGAGTGCAGACAGTGTCTTTGCACCAGAAATCTTCCAACCCACCCTCGCTTGGACAAAGGGCCCCAGCCAGCCATCGCCGGACAAGGGTTGGACAGTTTTACAACACCTCTGCCCGCGCCTTCATTCAAAGTGAGTCCACTTTACAAGTTGTCTGTCTTTCCATTCCAAACCATCCTATCTTGCTCTTCTTTTCCTTTCCCTTTTGCTCGCAGTAAAACCTCCCCAAGTTCATCAACCCATGACACATTAGCTGTTCACTCTCCCTTTCAAACAACACCATTGTCAACATTATCCCTTTACTTTGCGCTCCCATCCTGTTACTGTCAATATTATTATTATTACCATAATTATTTATAATTATTAACATCCCCATTTCAATACTGCCAATACTTTATTTACAAAATGGCCCCAACAAACTATGATGAAAACAACTTAATAGAACTCAGAAATTTAGTATCTAGGAGGGGTCAATCAAAATCAAAATTGACTAGATTCAAAACATTTTTTGAAACATGCACAGGTTCCCAGCATGTTGCACAATTAAGTAGGCACCTGGCCAAACTTGAAGAAGTGTGGTCTGAGTTTGAAACTATCCAAACTCAGATTGAACTCTTAGATGACAGCCCCACACAACTGGAAGAAAGAGAACTTTTTGAGGACATGTTTTACGATATATCTGTCCAAGTCGATAAATTCATTAAGAACAATAACACACCTACGCAAGAGACATATCCCACCACAGTCACCCCAACATCAACATCACTCCTACCTCAAGTTCGACTTCCACCAATTGATCTGCCCACGTTCAATGGTGCCTTCGATGAATGGTTGCCATTTGCGGACACCTTCAAGGCATTAATACATGACAATGACACAATTACTGATATCCAACAGCTTCATTACATGAAAGCAGCACTGAGAGGTGAAGCATGTGTTATAGTACAAAAGCATGAGCGAGTTATAGTACAAAAGCATGTGAAGGCTCTTTTTGATCTGCCCACAGTAGATAAGGAATCAGGACATAGTGTAAGAAAACTGTTAGACGGTGCACGCAAGCACATTCGCGCCTTGAAGGCTCTCCAGCAGCCCACAGACAGTTGGGATACGTTATTACTCCACATAGTAACTTCCAAATTAAACGTCAGGCTGATGAGAGATTGGGAGCTAACAACCCAGCCCAATCAGCCTACCATCCAACTAACAGAATTCTTACAGCGAAGATGTCAACTACTGGAAACCACTAGTAAAGCACTTCCATCAACGTCACATCAAACGCCCATTAACTTCACAAAGAAACCTGTAATGCAAAGGGCATGTTTTATGAGGCAGAGTGCAAGATGCCGTCTTTGAAATCAGTCTCATACTGTGTATCAGTGCCAATCATTGCTCAAAGCCATCACAGCAGAGCAATATAAAAAAACTTAGGGATGCAGGCATCTGTTTTAACTGCCTGCTGCCAGGCCACAGTATCAGAATGCAAATCGAGAGGATGCAAAATCTGCTCCCAAAAGCATAATACTGTATTACATGTGTCACCAAAAACCAGAAGCTACAGGTACATTCAGTGCTCATACTTCAAATACAGAATCCACTTCAAGTCAAGTTGTCCTTTCCACGGTCATCATAGATGTCATAAGCAGCTCAAGGAGGAAGGTTCAATGCAGAGCACTACTCGACAGCGGTTCTGAGTCATGTTTCATGACTGAAAACATAGCACAAAGACTTGGTGTCAAGAAGAATCCTTGTTCTATCAGTGTGTCAGGCATCAACCAAACCAATATTGTGGCAAAGGGAGTAGTACAGGCCAAGTTACAGTCTCGTGTGTCAAGCTACAATAGAAACCTATCATTTTTAGTGGTGCACAAAATAACAGAAGCCATTCCAACCTGTTCCTTAAATATTGATAATTTTAAAATACCTGACAACATTATCCTAGCTGATAGAGAGTTCCACATACCTAAACAAATAGATATACTACTTGGACAAGAAGTGATTCTAGAACTAATATGTATAGGCCAATTGAAATAAAAAAACATGCCCACACTGCAGAAAACAGAATAGGATGGATAGTTGGTGGCAGACTCTCAACAACACACACTCCAGACACTACCTTATGTCACCTCAGCTCTGTAGAAGGACTCCAAAGGCAACTGCAGAACTGTTGGACGTTGGAGGAGCCTAACCATAGGTCTCGCCTCACCATTGAAGAACAGGAGTGTGAAAGTCATTTCGTTGAAAATACAGTCCGTGAAGCAGACGGAAGATACACAGTAAAGATGACACTGAAGAAAGAAGCAGATGCGCTTGGTGAGTCACGAGAAATGGCCGTGAGAAGATTTTTGCAGATTGAGAAGAGACTTGATCGTCAACCACACCTCAAGTTGGAATATACGAGCTTCATGTCCGAGTACGAGAGATTATATGGGAAAGGTGAAACATAGTTCCATCACTTCACACAAGGCTGCTGAGTACTTTGTTCCCTATCATTCCATCACAAAATCATCAAGCCCCACAACAAAGGTACGTGTTGTATTCAATGCCTCCGCAAAATCAACCTCAGACTTGTCATTAAATGACATTCAAATGATTGGACCTACAGTTCAGCAGGATATATTTTCAATAATTATACGATTCAGGATGCACACCTTTGTCATGATCACTGATCTGGAGAAGATGTACAGGTAGATAAATATTCATAGCTCACAAAGAGATCTACTAAAAATAGTTTGGAGAGTAGACCAATCACAACCCTTGGAAGAATACAGGCTGAAGACCGTCACTTATGGAGCAGAGTCTGCCTCGTACCTAGCCACAAGAACACTAAAGCAGCTGGCCATGGATGTAGGTCATCGATCAAAAACTACTGCAAAGGTGATAGAAGAAGATTTTTATGTGGATGACCTAATGACAGGTGTCAGCACTGAAGAGGAGGGAATTATTCTTCAAAGGGAGCTCATCGACATACTTTCCAGAGGAGGATTTAACCTACGAAAATGGAAATCCAACTCAAGTGTTCTTCTCAAAAATTTACCAGCATCATTACGAGAAATACATCCGCAAGAGGTACCCACTGACAATGACGTCACTACCAAAACACTCGGGCTTTGGTGGAACCCTGAGGAAGATAAATTTCACTTTAAAAATTCTCTGGAGGGAGAAAGGACCTCAGTGAGATTATCAAAGCGCTCAGTGTTATCACACATAGCCAGAATCTTTGATCCTTTAGGATTGGTTGCACCTATCATTGTAAGAGCGAAGATACTGCTGCAAGAACTATGGAAATTAAAGATAAATTGGGACGAATCGCTTCCACCACATGTTCAGACACAGTGGTATCAATTTCTACATTGCTTACATGACCTAAACGGAGTTGTTGTCAAGGGGCAAGTCACCATCTCCCATTCTGCACAACCATTCCAATTACATGGATTCTCTGATGCCTCAGAAACAGCATACGGTGGTGTGATATACATCAGACATACTAACTTAACAGGAAAGGCCAGGGTCAGCCTAATATGTGCTAAGTCAAGAGTGGCTCCTCTCAAAACTATTTCAGTACCTCGACTAGAGCTATGTGCAGCACTCTTACTAGCAGAGCTCATGGACCAAGTAAAAAGGGCTCTTCCTGATGAACCACAAAGTGTACACTATTGGTCAGACTCAACAGTGACCCTGGCATGGATAAATGCAGATCCCGGTAGATGGAACACTTTTGTTTCAAACAGAGTCGCCAAGATTCAAGAAATCTCTTCACCCACAAGCTGGCATTATGTACCTTCTGAAGAAAACCCTTCTGACCCACCCGCCCACCCATACACGTACTGTGGTATTGACCACCGCCCACCCATACACGTACTGTGGTATTGACCCACCCGCCCACCCATACACGTACAGTGGTGTTGAAAAACAGAGGCTGAAAAACACAAGTCTTAGCTAATTCTGAGCTGTGGTGGACAGGACCATCATGGCTCACTGAACATGAAATAACATGGTCTACAAGCTCTCAGAATCTCCAACTTGAAGTCAATAAGGATGGTTTCCAGAGACACGTAAGACAAGATTAAAAACATTCCTCGTCACAGGTGCTAATAATAAAATGACACAATACATAACATAATCGATAGATTTTCTTCATTTCAGAAAATCAATAGAATATTGGCGTTGTGTATCCGATTTATTCAAAATATGAAGAGGGATGCCTCACAAAATGAATATGGACCCTTGAGCCCGAAAGAAATAACTGGGGCTAAAATACACGTATTGCGTTTATGTCAAGTTCAGGGTTTCCCCCTAGAGTATAAAGAGCTGTCAAAGGGCAACAACTCGCAGCCAAACTCAAGGTCATTGAACCAACTCTCAGCTCTCGCTCTATTCATGGACGAAGATGGATTAATCAGGGTTGAGGGGCGATTAGGGGGTACGGCTCAACTATGATGTCCAACATCAAATCTTATTGCCAAAAAAACCATCGAGTAACAGAGCTGATTACTCAAGAAGAACATCTAAGAAATCAGCATTGTGGTCCACAATCGTTACTCTACGCAATACGACAAAATTACTGGCCCATAGACGGAAGAAACACTACAAGAAAAATTAAAAGACAGTGTTTGGGTATTTTAAGGCAAGGCCAAGAGTAGCTAGTTAACAGATGGGCATGCTGCCAGAAACAAGAGTTAACCCTGCTCGAGCCTTCCTGCACGCTGGCGTGGACTACTGTGGCCCATTCCACATCAAACAGTCACGACACCAAAACGCAACTACGACAAAGAGTTATGTGGCGGTATTTGTCTGCCTTGCTACCAAGGCAATGCACATGGAACTGGTGAGTGATCTGACCACTGAGGCGTTCCTTGGGTCCCTCAGGAGATTTGTTGCGAGAAGAGGATTATGCGCTGACATATCTTCAGACAACGGCACGACATTTGTGGGAGCGAATAGAGAGCTCAAGGAGCCGAATGAGTTCCTGATAGCAGAGTCATCCAGCATAATTACATCAGCTGCTAACGAGGGAATTCACTGGAAGTTCATCCCTCTTTACTCACCTCATATGGGAGGTCTCTGGGAAGCCTCAGTAAATATCACCTGAAAAGAATTTTGGGCAATGCGAAGTTGACATACAAGGAGTTCATTACTATTTAGTGCAAGTAGAGGCAGTATTGAATTCCCACCCCCTTACTCAGCTTTTTAATGACCCTTCTGATCCTTCTGCCTTAACTCCAGCTCACTTCCTAACCGGTGGCTCACTGAAGGCAGCCCCAGATCCATCATTAGAACACCTTCTAGAACACCGGCTGTCAAGATGGCAACGTTTACAACAGTTGTTGCAACACTTCTGGAAGATATGGTCCATTGAGTACATCACTAGCCTGCAGAGACGAAGCAAGTGGGGACACTCACATCCTTCTCTAAGTGAAGGAAGCTTGGTGTTAGTGAAAGAAGACAACGTCCCTCCTACTTCCTGGCCCTTGGGAAGAATAGTCCAACTTCACCCGGAAAGGGACAACCTTGTGAGGGTCGTCACACTAAAGACAGCAGGTGATCAAGTTAAGCGGCACATCAACAGGCTGTGCCCACTTCCACTTCAAGACCAGTGAAGTGATAAACATCAAGATAACAAGTAGTCTAAAAAGATTGTAAATATTTACATAAATTGTAAGTTATAGTAAGATGTTTAATATTGTTAAATTTTTACTGGATAGGTGTATATTTCATTCAAAATAACCTGTTTTTGATTGCAGTTTGCTAAAAACTGTACATTTAAGTTAAGAAGTATATTATTTTTTGTTTAAAATTCTAGATTCTAGTAACTAAACATAACACAGTCTGTCAATTACTTTGTTTTAAATCCTTAGGAAGGGTTCAATCAATTTTCAATTATGTGTTTGTATTTAGTCTATTGTTTTCAATTTTTAGTTTCTTGTTGTATATATCATAGATGAATATTTGCTTAATCATGCTAAGGGTTATCATTCATATCATTTTATAATAATCGTATAAATCTTTTAATGTTATTTGTTTGTTAATTTAAATTCATATGTCGATATAGTAATTAATAGTTAATGATGTACATATCGATTCATTTATGGTTTTGACTTTTTAATTTCAAGTTATTAATTAAAGTCAATTCATATGCTTTCTTAATAGGTTCTAGTATGTATTTGTATATGTCTTGTTATGTCTCTTATGTCAACATATTCATATATTAATATTTTAGGCTGCATCACATTTTTTGTTTGTTTGTTTGTATAGTACAGTTGATCTATTTTCATGCTCTATTTACTTAATTTAAGTGCAAGGTTAGTTTTCATTCATTCTCTGTTTCATTGTATAATGCATTCAAGTTTAGGTTAAAATCATTAAATTGTTACACCTATTAGTTAATGTTATCATTATTTGTTCATGCATTCATTTTACGTATAGATTTTTATTTGTCATATTCTGATTTTTATATATATTTGTTTCTTACATGTCCTGCTTAGTATTGTATTTATAGAATTTCGCAATTTTTAGTTTTTGAAAGTACCTCTCCCGGTTCTTTCAAGGTTGGGGGTATTTTGTGGCCGAGTGAGGACAGAAGAGTGGGGGTGGTTTTTGGCGGTCACCCTCACCCCTTGAGGAGTCTTGAACGACAGTTGTTGGTGACAAGTCACAGACCCGCTCGGCCTGCATACACCTGATTCGATACAATATTTAGCCTTTACAAAGGCTAAGTATACAGATTCGTTGCATAGTATTTACATTTCATTTATTCAGTCATTTTATTTTGCTTTATCGTCAGAATATTATTTTTAGATTTCAATTTTAATAAATCTCAGTTTTTTCTCATATGTGAATTTTTATTCATCGCCCCTTTTTTTAATTTACTTAAATCCGCGGTACACCGCGACAAAATCCTTCTTTAAATACTTGCTCGAAAATACTTGATACTTGAAAAAATGCCAACTACTCGACTCGGCTCAAACTCAAAAATCACAACTCGCACACCCCTAGTTTTTATGAATATTTTTTCATTAGTCCTTGCTTTGTGGTCAAAGAAAGGTACGTGTATGGCTTAAACCAGGGTGTTCCCAAAGAGTGCCCCATAAAAAACTGCTGCTGCTTTACCAAAAGGAAAAAATTTGAAAAATGTAATTTTATAAAAATGATTGTAATAAACCACTTTTTTATAATTGATTATAATCTACTCAAAATGAATATTACCATGTTTACTTCATTTAGTAAATTGAAGTTTGGATTTAGTGTTACAATGGCAGCTACTTTAACTTGTATAAGTTTCGGCAGTTTTGCTTAAATATATTAAGTGTACATCTGAAAATAATCTGAATGATAAGGGCACCATAGTTTTAAAAATGTCTGGGAACCCCTGGCTTACACAACTGTATGAATTTCAAACAGAGGTATATGGTTCCAAGCAGAGGTAGATGATATTATTTCTAAGCACAAACATTCCAACAATTGTTTAACAGTATTTGGCCCTCGTCACAGATTTTTTTTATTATTATTTACATTAACCCTTTCTGCATCTATAGAAAATTGCTTCATTTTCTTATGACGTTACAATACAATAAATATTAAACGTTTTTATGTCAATACTTATTTTAGAATTCTTTAACATAATATATTTCTATAATTCACTTCTTTCTAAACGAATTCATTCATAAAGTTAGATTTTTTCATAAATTACAAATAATAACATACATTTTCCAAGAAAATTAAATTTCATGGTGGAATAAGGCAGATTTTAAGCGAAATAATCACTAAAAATCACTAATAATGTCATAAAACAATTGTATTATAAGTTAGTTACCTGTAATATGTCAGTGATCCGACAGTATTTACAGAATCACTGGCAGAGTGCAGGTAACTGAACTTTAATACATTTGTCAAAGTTATTTAGAAAAACAACACCAAAATGAAGTTATACAATTGATCAAAAAAATGTTATTTTACACTTACTTGCTGGGTAAACGCTAAAAACACACCATACACGGTAATTTCGCACTGTTTACATTAAGGGCAGTGCAAAAGAGGGGTTACAAAAACAATTGTTGTGGAACATTGTCTCACTTACAACATTATAATCTATTCGGCTGGAAAGAGTATTAGTTTCTCAATCTGCCAACAGCAACATTTGCTGCGGCTAATTTTACTATTTTTGGATAAAAATGCTGATTATGAATTGAAGAAATTGCAGCACGTTTGAACTTTCATTAAATCGTATGACAAATACAAAATACCATTTTGAGGAATGTCTAAAGTTGAGATCTGATTGAGCACTATTAGCCATGTTTTAATCAGATAACAACACTATCCAGATAGGTGAAAAGATGGTCGCGTAACATGTTGATTCCACTCCTCCTATGGCCCATATCACAAATGGCGTATGCATTGCACACATTTAAGGTCAAATTCAAATTCTTTATTATCATTAAGCACAATTATGTACAATAGATAACGTCAAACAAATACAAGATTCATTACAAGAAATGGAGAATACAAACAGTGGTAAACATAACCCATTTACAGAATACATTCTCTACAATCAGGTTGTTAGCTCTGTACAATTTAATCTAAAATAGCCCTCAACTTTGTATAGTGCCTTACTTGTAAGCCATTCCCTAAGGACTTGTTTATATTTTTGTATAGGTAAATTTATTATATTGTCAGGTATCTTATTCAATAATTTAAATTGCAAATATAAATGGCTTTTGATATATTTAGATAGTTCTGAAAAATGGAGGGTTGATTTTAAAATTGTTTTTGGTGTAGTAATTGTGTATTTTTAACTTCTGGTTGTAACATTTTCCAAATTTTCTTTTATGTAAATTAAATTAGAATATATATATATATATATATATAGAGTCCTTGAACAGTCATAATATTGAGGGTTTAAAAATATTCTTTGCAACTATCTCTATTGCTTAGTCCTACAATAATTCTAAATGCTTTTTTTGACAAATAAAAATATTTGCTGTTCCTGGTGAATTACCCCACAACCTTATACCATATAATAAATGTGTATGAAAGAAACCATAGTAAGCCATAATTAATACATTTTTGTTAACACTTACTTTTAGTCGCTTCAAAAGAAAAAGTACCCTGGAAACTTTCTTAACCATTGCATCTGTGTGCACTGCCCAATTTAATTTATTATCCAACACCATTCCAATGAATTTGAGATATTTTTTTCCGATATGGGAATGCTTTCAAACTAAAAGCAATATTTTCTGATTTTTCTTGGTTTACTTTCAAGTTATTTGCTTCAAACCAAACCTCTGACCTCTTTTGAGCACTTTTGGCATTATTGTCAACACTCAGAAAAGTAGTGTCATCAGCATAAAGAATTGAGTGACCCTTGACATATAATGGTAAATCATTTATGGCAATCACAAAAAGCAAAGGGCCAAGGTTGGAGCCCTGAGGAACTCCAACCTTAATTTTCTTTAGATCAGAAGTTTGGTCACCCACAACTACCATTTGCATACGATCTTTTAGATAGGACTCAAGCAACTTAAGTTCTCCCCCCCTTGACACCATACAGACCTAGCTTTTTGACTATTATATCAGGATCTAATCTATCAAAAGCTTTACTCAAGTCAATCATTGCTGCAGAGACTACTTTCCCTGATTCAAATGCATGTAATACCGTATTAACTATATTCTCTATTGTGTGTACAGTATTGTTTATGAAGCCAAACTGGGAATCACAAAAAAAATTATCATCATTAAAATACTGGTAGATTTGTGTCTGTAATATACATTCAATTGTTTTACCTATTATAGGTACAATGGACACAGGTTTTTATCTAATCTTTTATAAATTGGAATGGTCTTTGATATCTTAAGACTAGAGGGAAAAATACTACAACTAAACATTGTATTAATTAAGTAAGTCAACGGATTCACAATTGAGTCAATAATATGTTTAATTACATAATTGGAGAGACCGTAATAGTCCTCACTCTTGTTGAGGTCTAAGGTTAATATACGAGTTTAAAACACTTACTTTCAGCTTCATTTTTTAGTTCTGCAGTCCTACTCTCTGACGTTTTGCTATAATGTGAAGATGACTTCCTTTTTATTTCCACTAAAACAAAAACGTAAGAAATTATACAATCAATAAGCACAAAAGAAAGTACAGTACAGCTTTGACTATCTGGCCAAATGTGGCGGCAGGTCAAGACAGATACGTTAAAAGCTGCATAAAACATAATTCGCAAAAAACTTGACTATTTATATATATAAAAAAAAAAAAAATAGATTCAATAACTCATATTGGATGGCAAGCAAGAGAGGTGTGCCTTAATTGCTTAAAATGCAAATCTCGAAGGCATAATGAATTTTCATGAAACAAATGCAACCGACAATATGGTCAAAATGTTGTGTCTCATAAGACATACATTTTTAAAACGCCTGTGTTTTACTCTAAATTTTAATATCATATGTTAGTTAATGCTTATTTGGCGGTGACAATTTTAATTGGCGGTGACTTTAATGTAAATATTTTAAAAAAGGATGCACTAACTGATTTGTTTCTGAATATTTTAAAATCTTATGATTTATATTGTGTAAATAAAAAACCCACAAGGGGCAAAAGTTGTCTTGACAACATTGCAACAAATATCAACCAATACTACTATAGACAAATGTTGTGGAACTACAAAATTTCTGATCATGAAATATTGTGTTTTGAGTTTCTTACGGCTAAGTCAATATGCTCTAAGTTTAATGTAGTATCTTCTAGGAAATTAGATGAAAATAGCCTTTTGAGTTTGTCATATAATCTTTTTCATGTTCAGTGGGGTTCACTTTATAGTATTTCTAGTGTAGATGATGCTTTTGAATATTTTCTAAAAACCTTTTTAGATGTTTACAATCAGTGTTGCCCCAGACAGACAAAGAGAGTTAGTGAAAGATTGAAAAGAAAGGGTGCTCCTTGGTTTGATAAAGCACTGCAAAATAAAAAGAATACTCTCATACTTATGAAAGATGTTTTAAAAATACCATTGTATAACAATAATCCTAATGCAAAGTTAATATTAAATAACTATAGGAAAATGTACAGGGCTAGTATAAAACATGCAAAAGTAAAATATAATGAAGAATTTATTAAAAACTCAAAAAACAAATGCTCGGCGGCTTGGCGTGTAATAAAATCAGAATCTGGTATGTTGAAGTACAAAAAGGATCCACCACCACCTTTTACAGCTGATCAATTCAATGATTGGAACTCAGACTTTGGGGAGCAACTGTTAGCTAAATTTTCCAACCAGTATTCCAATGGTAAATTCACCAAATTCATGGAATGTCTGGGTAGTTTTCCCAATGTTCTGGATTTTGAGCCCTTTTCAGTTCCAAGTTTGTATAAGATCATAAAGGCATTGTCCTCCTCAAAAAGTGAGGATATTTACGGTGTATCAAATCATGTTTTGAAGTGTATAGCTTCTGCAGTCCTAGAACCCTTGTCTTATTTGGTAAATCTCTCACTGAGTCAAGGTTATTTTCCAGATTGCCTTAAGGTTTCTAAAATGATTCCGTTGTATAAAAAAGGAGATAGAAATAGCATTTACAATTACCGACCCATTTCTATGGTTCCAGTGTTTTCGAAGGTATTGGAATTATGTGCAAGATCTCAGCTTTTTCAGCATTTTGACAAGTATGGTATTTTAACTAAAAATCAGTTTGGCTTTATTCCTCAATCCTCTACGATCAAAGCTCTTGAGTGTATTGTGACAGGGATTTTGACATCTTTTGAGGCCGGTGAGCATCTAGGATTAGCCATGGTTGATTTGAAGAAGGCCTTTGACAGTGTTCCTCATAAGATTCTCTTGGAAAAACTGAGCTACTATGGAGTTCAAAATAAAGCTCTTAAATTTTTTGAAACTTACATTTGTGGAAGGCAGCAAATCGTAGTATTAGATAATCAAACGTCAAATGCCAGGGAAGTATACACTGGAATCCCTCAAGGGTCAGTTTTGGGACCCTTTCTTTTCGTCATATTCATAAATGATCTGCCCAAAAATATGATCTGTAAAACTATTCTGTATGCAGATGACACCTCTTTTATAATTTCAGGTAAAAATTTTGAAACTGTTGCAGTAGGTATTGAGAGGGCAATTAGGGATTCTGCATTATGGTTTGAGGCCAATTGTTTGGAAGTTAATGAAGATAAAACTGAAATCATAAATTTCACCTTAAGTAGGACCTCACGAGATCATCAGAATCCAATTCGACTATTAGGTATTTACCTAGAATCGACATTATCATGGGAATTCCATACTGGATCCGTAGTCTCTAAATTATCCCGTACTTGCTATTTGCTTCGAAAATTGAAGGGCTCTGTTTCTCAAAAAATGTTAGTTATGGCCTACTTCAGCTTCTTCCATTGTCACCTGCTGTATGGAAATATGTTTTGGGGAAATAGTACTGGTGCGGCACAGGTTCTCCTATGGCAAAAAAAAGCATTGCGTATTATGGCAGGTGTTTCAAAAAGAGAAAGCTGTAAGCCCTTATTCAGACATTTTTCTATTTTGACAGTTAAAAGCATTTTTATCTTTCAAAACATTTTATATGTTAAAGAAAATCTAAATGAATTCTCTTCCAGAAGCGCCATTCATGATTATGCAACCAGACAGTCGCAAGACCTTGTCATTACTAGACCTAGATTACAAAAGTTTGCTAACAGTCATAAATACCTGCAGATCAAAATGTTTAACAAATTGCCTGAGCATTTTCGTAATTTAGATATTAATATTTTTAAACGACAACTAAATAGTATTTTGGTTGACAACGCTTTTTATTCATTGGATGAATTTTTTAAATTTAGATTTATTTAAATATAGTAATTTAGTAGAATTATCATGTTGCATTTTACAGGAATATGTCTCTTGTTTCATTGACACTGTAAAGAAATATAGTATAGAATATTGACGATGTCTATTATACATTGTAATATGTTTTGAATGACAAATAAACGTATTTCTATTTCTATTTCTATTTCTTAGTATTTAGGAAAAAACTAGTTATCTAAATATATATAAAGACAAGCCCAGCAAAAACCATATAAGATAGAGCATTAAATTTAGTACATATGTTTATCTTATGCCCTAGAGACGCACTAAGGAGGGATTTTTCGAAATTCCATCCCTAAGGGGTACCAACAACCCCTCAAAATTCCCTTTTTCCATAAAAATAACATTGGGTTGATTTTAGTAAATTAATAACAGCTGTTTTGTAAATAAATAAACATGTTTATTTTGTATGTTTGACATTATACTATTGACGCATTAAAAGTTTTATCTTCAGCTGTTAAACAAAAACAAATGAAATGAACACGTTTGAAATAGGCTTAGTAATACCATTGGGTATTTATTCTAATAAATAGAAAGTTACACAAGTAATGTAAGTGAAATACTGTAAATACAGTTAATATTGTGATTTACGTTATACAGTTAATCTACTATTATTTTCAGTTAAATGAAATATCACATGCCTAGGTGTAACGAGCCAGTGAGAGTAGGGGTTGGCACGTAAAGCGTGCAGGGGTGTACCCTAGTACAGTATAATTTTTGTGATTTTAAAAGGATATTCAGTAACTACATCATTTAAAGGATGACAACATGTTAAATAGTTTTTACTCCACCACAGTAAATAAAAGACTGACAATGGGTATACTCTTCCACTTCCATTTAAGAAATGGACTCTTACTCTAGTCGCTCTGTTACAGAAGTAAAAAATTGCCAGCTCAGATGTTCAGGCACATTACGTAGTGACAACTGATAATGCATGACAAGAAGAACAGCGCCTGTATTATTCAAGGTGCAAAACTAAAAGACCCAGTTCAAGATTTGCACTGCGCTTCCACATTGTTATAATTTTTACTAATATAAAATAATTGTTGGTTGATTGTTTTTGTTTGCTGCATGACACGGACAGCTGGACACTCATTCACACTTCATATTCGCACATATCTCTACGATTGGCGTCTTAATGATGAACAATAATAATGGATAAAACAAGGCCAGATGACCAAGAATGTACTGTACATGTTTACGTTAGTCATTATATTAAAGTAAGAACTGTCAAGTAACAGATTTACAAATCATATTTAATTAAGAGGTAGAATGCTCTAGTTTGTATTTTATTTTATTATCTAAAACAAGCCACGTCCGGACAAAATTTGTTTGGCTCCAAGGATTTTTAATTTTTTATCTTTTTGACCACACGAGAAATTGATTAACACCGGTCTCAACCTTGGGAAAATTCTGATTTCTGCCCCAGAGGCTCCTAGATGTCCCATGTGAGAACTATTTAACAATTTATTGTTTCAAAGATCGTGTATGTTTTGTTTTTGTTTACTTACTTGTCCAAATGTGGTGGAATTATATGATATTTTATTATTATTTTGAAAATGTGTTTGTATACAATTACCAACTTATATACTTTGTCAGATTTTTTTTCACTGTCACTGTTTTTATTTTTACTCCTTATGTTAATATCCTTATTTGTATTTATTTTAATAATTAATCATTAAATTCTCTTTTTATTATCTTATCATCTAAAACAAGTAGCGTCCGTCCGAAATTCTTTTGGCTCCAAGGATTTTGAGTTTTTTGGTCTGGTAATCAAATTAAAGGTATTCTTCTCTTAATTACTAATATACTATCATATTTTAGAAAAGACTACGTTTATGGGCTTCACTGCCCCAAAAACCAAAATTCATGGTCATACTGCTTAAGAATCCTAACGAGGCCGTATAGGCTGATCTTCCTCACAAGGGGACATGCCTCAAATGGGACTGTAGCATAGTGCCTTGGTGAGACCGCAGGTCGAGTTACAAAGGGGCTAAAGGTAAACGCGGAAGACCTCCGAAATGAAATGTTATTAATAACCTACAAGGAAGAGCAACAACAAACAATCCTCAGGATCCTTTGGGAGATACGGATGCTCTATCTTCAGTTCACAAAATTCAACTGAGCGAAGCTTGGTCTCCTTGTACTTTATTCTTAAAGACAATCGTCCAAAAATGGGCAAATATGGATTTCGAATGAGTGTGATTAGTATACATGAGCGAATGTAGTCTTTGTTACAAACTAAGGCCGACTAATCCTTAGAATAATTAATAGCCCAATGACAAATGAACAGCCGGTGGTTATATCAGCTTATCCCTTTCAAAACTTGTTATGACTCTGATTGGGATTGAACTGAGAGCCTTTAGCTTATGAGCTAGGCTTTAACCAACTTTGTTACCGACCAATATCATATATTACCAGTATATACAGTACATGGAGCATGGAGTAATATAACAACTGTGTCGACTAAACCCAATTTACTACAGCCCTTGACAAGACTCAAATTTATATTTCTTGTATTTAGAAAAGAATTGTACCTCATATTAGCTGGGCAATTATAAATGATGTATTGTTGAATTTTGATTTGCAAGTTTGGCCCATTTCATGTCTGAAAAACTATCATATATGTTTTACTTCTTTAGTAAATTTACTCTTTTTATTTCCTCATGTGGTATAGGCGTATGCCTATAAATAGGTTTTACCACCTGAAAAACGTCAGAGGTATTAGTTCAAAGAGATAAGTGAGAAAGATGTGGTACAATGTTTAACTTTTTGTATGCCTCTAATCAACCAGGTACATCCCCGCAGGTTTCACTCTTGTTTTTAATTTATTTCACATGACATTGCACAAGAAATTGTAACATTTAGGTTTAATTGTAAGAGAGGGCCTAGTGGCCCTAAATTTGCCCTTTTGTAAATATTTTACAAACAACAATTAAGACATTTATTATTATTAAGAAATCGGGCCATTAAATAAGTCTATGACAAACTAAATTACTGATTAATATATAGGAAAACAACAGTGATAAATTATTATGGAGTTCTGTCCGTTATATGCATTTTTATTTGGTATGGGAAATCAGGAACAAAAGATCAGCAATTTCAGTTTATCGGTGAGTGGTATTTTGTTTTAAGAAATGTCTATAAACAGACTTTTTATGAAACAAAAAGAGAACATTTACATTACTGCTAATTTTTTTTTCTAATTGGGTCTACCATACCTGATAACACCCTACCAATGGCAATGATACGGGCCAGTTGAATTTTCATGTGCCCTAAACAGCCTTGAGGCTCAGACATGTAATTCTAAAAATGGGACAGCTTCAAATATGATGAAGTCCTGCGCACAAAATTTATCCAGATTTTATTTGTTCACATTTGATAGTATATTTATATTAGAAACGTTTTAAATTAAAAAATACAGTCAAGCAAATTAATAAAACGGTGAAGCAACTAACAAATATATAAATCAAAATCGTTTCAAAAACTGCCTGGCGGTTGATTCACATTATAACTATTCATAAGATTTTGCAAATGTTGTTGTTAAATTGAAAGAGTGAATCTATAATATACTAATTATTTACATCGCCGTAGCCTGTCAGAAGTTTATAAAGTAAAATCTTTATGTGTTCATGTTGATGGAAATTTAGCATGGTGTTTCAAACCTGCTAAATTTCATATTTTTACTAAAAGGCTCACTAGCTATTACATAGAAGTAAAATATATTTGCTTATTTTTCATATTTTCAATCTGTTCATAGGTGCTGATCATTTATAATAGTAACTAACACATAATTAATGACATTTTAATCCTACAAAGAAGGGTTCAAATGATCTTAAATAATTAAAATTTTAAATAATTATAATTCTAGGAATAATACAAATACGTTTAGTAAAATTGATTTTTTGTCAATTCAGAAAAGCAGTGAAGTCATTATTCAGTAGCTCTTACACAATAAAATTTACAATAAATTATATTCACTTAATATAAAGTTAAAAGTTAGGGCTACTTACGTATTTTAGGATGTAATAAAATTAAAAAACTGAGTACCCTTATATTTTTATTATAACTCAATACACAACATGTTTCAACTTTTTGGTCATTTTCAAGTGTAAATAAGTAATTAAATTATATACCTAATTTAATTACTTAATTTACACTTGAAAATGACCAAAAAGTTGAAACATGTTGTGTATTTAGTTTTAATAAAAATACAAGGGTACTCAGTTTTTTAATTTTATTACATCCTAAAATATATTCACTTAATAGATATTTATCCAAAAATAGTTCTTGTCATAAGTTTTATAACTGGCTTCTTCAAAATCCTCTTTATAGAAGAGTTTTTGAACACATCTCGGATCACTTTCTGGACCTTTTTAACACAAAAATATTATTTTAATTTAGCCTGAATAATCTGAATTCTATAATTATGGAGATGCAAACATATCCTTGATTTCACTCTAAAAGCCCCTTTATCACGACATGCAACTCACCAAATCGGTGATGTCATTGATCAGCCTCTTGCTGAGTTCCGCATCGTCATAACAGCATGTTCGCGATTTTACAAGATAGCTCGGAGTGGCGTATACGAGCCACCCTAAGTTGTTCCTGCCAGTTGCAGGTAAATCATGAAGCATCATAAGCTTGGGAAAACTCAAGCCTGGCTCGGCTCGTATTGCTTTCCTCACAATCTGCTTAAGTCCTGCCATTCCTCTCCAGTAACTCACAAAATTGTGAGTTACTGGAGTTTGGGAATATCGGAAAGTACAAATTAAGATTTTTAGTTTAATTTAAAAAATTTCCAGCGTTTAACTAGAAAATGCTTTTTTTACTAATTAGAAAAATGTCAAAAAATTAAGTCAATCAAACAATTTTAACTTATAAAAACCATTAATTTGAGTTTTATAATTAAGTAAAAATCATTTATAAACCAGAATGAAATTATAATTACAGGTGTTATTTTTGTATTGTCTTGTGAATTCAAGTGGCCGGCGAGCCGGTGGTCTAAGGCGTCAGGACTTTGAGCTCGGGTTAGAGATAACGCTGGTTCGAATCCGGCCTAGACCGGAAGATTTATCAGTAATATTCACCTTCTACTGTACTGGTTCGCCCCCTTACTTTGTCTGATTAAGTTCTTTACACAGATCAATAGTCTATGAGGAATGGGCAGAGTAAGGTAAAGAAGGAGGTTGGCCTCTCCTTAAAAAAAAAAAAAAAGTGTACATTTTTAATAAATCTACTGAATATAATATTTATAAAACTCATATAAAATGAAAAATAAAATTCACTAGTGACATTAATTAGAATATTATGTATATGTAGCCATTACAACCAAAAGAAATGTCACCTTACTTTAGTTGTACAAGATGTAAATACAAGGATAGTTTTGGTAATCTATTTAGCAGTGGCGGCGGCGCGTCCATAAGGGCAGGTGGGGCTGAGCCCCACCAATAATTCAGAAGAAGAAAATATTAGTTTATTAAAATAAACTTTGAATTAATATGAGAACAGCGTGTGAATAATATTCACTGAATATTTAAGGCAAATGTATGTTTGCGCGCCGACTGAGAGCGGCTGGCCCGGGGCTGAGTTCAAATTAGCCCAGGCGATAGAGCATGCAGCTTACGGGTGACGTCACGCAGACAGTTCCCCCTCCCTGCCGGCTTCCATATGTTCAATGTAAGTGTTTTCCGGGCTTAGCCCTGACTCCTGCCTGAGCGACAGTGGACAGTCTGCGGCTCTGCACGTTGCGCTGCCACGTGCGTCGGTGCGTTACATCCTTCCTTGGTGACGGTGACATTCGCGTGTGTTTGTGTACAAGTGCAGCAGTGGACTATTTTCAGCATGATGTTAACTCTAATGATTTATTTATGACTTTTTTTAGTAGGTACCATAAGTATTTTTGGTAAGTTAAAAATGAATTTAAATCACGTGGACAGTTTACTTCGAACACAGTTTTCGACGTTGCCGTTGGAGCTAAAAAAACAAATTAAAGAGTTAGGCCCACATCAGCCCAAAGATTTTAAGCTCGTTGTAACTTACCCAAAACAAAACAGAAGCTTTTGTACCTCGTGGTTCGATAAAAAGCCGTGGTTAACTCCAAGCATTGAAAAACAAGCATTATTTTGTTTTTATTGTTTATGTTTTAATAATAATAGTTGTAAGGGCAGTGATGATCATTGGACAAAAAATTGGCTGTAAGGACCTTAAACACTTAAGTGAGAAAATAAAAAAACACAAGGAAAGTAACACTCATTTGACTAATGCAATTAAATATAAAACATTAGGTACTGTTAATGTGGCAGCTCAAATTGAAAATCATGTTAAAATATCAATTGAAAAATATAATCAAGTAACCAAAACTAGGCATGTCCTCAGTAGGTTAATAGATTGTTTAAACTTTTGTGCAGTACACGAAATAGGCCTTAGAGGACACACAGAGACAAACGACTCTTTTAACCATGGAAATTTTTTGGACTTGGTATCAATGATGGCCGACATGGACAGTGTTCTTTTAGATCATTTAAATAGTTCGTCTGTAGCAAAGTATACATCTCACGATATTCAAAATGAGTTATTAGACTGCATGTACAGCGTTTATGTAGAAGAACTAAAAAATGACATTAACAATTCCGATTTTGTATCCATTCAAGCTGACGAAACCACAGACATCACATGCAAAAGCCAATTTGTAATTGTGTTTCGTTTCATTAAAAGTAAAAGTATTGTTGAGAGATTTGTTAGTTTTGTTGAAGTGCATGACCGTACCGGTCGTGGTCTTTTTGAAGTTTTAAAAAGTGAATTAGAAGAATATAAACTTGAGAACAAACTCATCGCACAAGCTTATGATGGTACTAATACTATGAGTGGACATACTGGAGGCGTTCAAGCTTTAATGCAAACTGTTTTTAAAAATGGTAAGTTCGTACATTGCTACGCTCACCAGCTGAACCTAGTTATAAAAAATGCCTGCTCTAATATAAAACCTGTTAAGTTATTTTTTGCTAACATTACTGGATTTTCCAATTTTTTTTCGGTTTCCCCAAAACGTAGCGATATGCTTAGGGAAATTTGTGATAAAACTTTGCCAACTGTGCCTCAAACGCGATGGAATTTTCACTCGCGACTAGTAAGCACGGTGAAATGCCTCAGAGAAAAACTGATTGAATGTTTTGAACAGATAGAAGAAGGAGAAGGTTGGGATGATGTTACAACTCGGGAAGCCGTTGGTTTGAAGCATCTCCTACAAAACGAGGAGTTTGTTTTCTTCCTTGACTTCTTTTACGATGTTATGTTAAATGTTGAAATTATGTATAATACAATCCAGAAGAAATCTTCAAATAGTGTAACAGTTAGCAATTCATTTGATCATTTTGAGAAAGCAATTAGTGATATTAGAAAAAACACAGAAAAATATATTAAAGAAAACACTTTGTCAGAGCTCGCTCCCCCACCCAAACGTAAAAAACGTAATGAAAATCTCCCTGTTGTGGCGAAGGAGGTTTGTGATACAGTGTTGACCCAATTTAGGAGCAGGTTTAGTAACTCTGACATATTTAGCAGTTTTGCTGTTGTGGACCTAAACTTTTTTCTTCCTACAGGAAAGAATTTCCCATAACAACAATAGAGACATTTTCTAACAACTATGCGGGATTGGTAATAAAAGAAAAGCTTAAAAGTGAACTCTCAGTAATTTACAAAAATGACGCTTTTAATGAAATTGGAAGTGTAAGTGAACTGTACAGTTTTTTTGTTGAGAATGATTTAAAAGAATCTTTTACTGACTTTTAAAGCTCTTCAAATAACCATGACGACCCCCGTAGCAACAGCGGAAGCAGAAAGATGTTTCAGTACATTAAAAAGAGTGAAAACATTTTTGAGAAATACAATGGGTCAGGACCGCTTAAATGCTTTAGCAGCCTGTTCAATTCACAAAGAAGTTATTTCCACTATTCCCAACTTCCACACCAGAGTTATAGACCTATTTGCTAACAGGAAAGAGAGACGAGGCCAGCTACTTTATAAGTAGAAGATTTGCTGTACCTGGTACCTGTACGCATAGGATTAGACTTTAAAGGTATGTTTTTGTAATTAAAATTAATTTTTATTTAGCTAAGTATTTTGTTATCTACTCCAGTACTCCTACTGTTATGTTTCAAAACTAATAGTGATTGATTGTGGAGATTTGGATTTGTTTACTATACATAGTTTTAATCCTAGTTACTATTTTAAACAACTTTAAATTTAATTAATTTATTTGTTCATACAAACAAACGGCATAGTCACGCGTATATTTGTTTAAGGAGAGTTATTAAGCTGAAACACTTGTTTTATCAAAAAAGTTATCACAGTACAGTCAGTAAGTGGAAGAATTTAAGGTATTTATGCATTCGCATTGGACAGGGTAGTGACGCGCCGGAAACGGGTGTGGTTAAATTTAGACGCTCGCCGCGTTCAGGTGCTACCCTGTAGAGTTCATTGCTCTCTAGGGCAAGGTCACCATTACTAGCCCACCCAGTTAAAATGACTGCGCGCCGCCACTGCTATTTAGTAATCCATGTATACCATTCTTACAACAGGGGATTAATTACATGAAATATTCATACAAATGGCACCTAACTGCGTCTACATCGAAATTGTCAATACTGCATCAGTTACCGGTTTTTATGTTTTCTTTTTTCCCAGGCTTTGTCAAAATTTGTTTTGAGTCAGCACTTCTCTCCACCAATCTCTCTTCTTTCTGTATATGTACGACTGTTGTAATACTTATGTTATAGGCACCTGCCACACATTCAACCACATTTATTAAGGGACCCTGATTTAGTTTTTCTTGCTTGAAATAGCAAACAACGCTCAACACAAGAGCTCTGCCTTGGCTATTTAAAGCCTTCCCTTGGCTTTTCCAACTTCCTGCCATTACTTTCATTACAATAGGATTACATGTTAAATACATTCACAATTAAAATCCTAGTAATATGTATCCTCCCACCACTTTTTTCGTATGACAATTTTCTTCATCAAATATTCACCACTGATAAAAACAGAATATGATACACTACAAGACAAGCAATTAATTTGTCCTCACATATAATTTAATTCCTTGCTTACATTAAAACACCAAATCACACTGACTCAGCATTCTATCCACGAGTCGTCCATGTGCCTACAGATGATCACGATTCACCCTGCAATATTAGAACGATTCACGTGGGCTCACAAAAAGGGTGATGACTTGTCCATCCAGCCAAAGATCAAGGTAATCTTGAACTCGGCAAGTCACACGTCATGAGAACGGGCCTTTAGGCTATTATATACAACGTTGTCAATGAATGAAAATGTTGTATGAAAATAAAATTATATTAATTTATCTAGTAGACTAAAATACATAGTTGATGTGGTTTTGATTAGTTGAGCACCTCCAGATATTATACTCATCAATCGTTTTTAACTCTTCTATTAGATATTTTTATTGCTATGGGTCTATTTAATCAGTCTATACTCTATTTCATATTAAGAATGCAGTGCGGTAAGCCCATAAGGAATTAAAAAAAATTACCATATTATGCTTTAAAAACGTATAGCCCTTAGAGACTCAGGTTTTAGAGGCCAAAATTCAATTACACTGCATTTTAAGTGATCATTTTGAAATTTTGTGTAAACTTTATACAGAAGTAGTGGATGCTTACTGTGTTGGTATGAATAGATTATAAAATAAAACTAATGTGTAATAATATAAGTAAAAATTAGTTCATATATTTGAGAAAAGACATGGAAAAGTCGACCTGTGAGCAAGTTTTTTATTTTTTGGTCAGGTAAGTTTCGTCAGCGGGAAAGTTGTAGATAACAACTTGTACTTTGTTGTTTATTTGAAACTTTTTTCACCAGTATGCATAGTTTAGTTGGTAATAAATGACAAAAAAACATGAGTGTGCAGAGCGCGCAGTTGTCATCGTGTTGGTGAGTTGACTTCACTCTGAACCATCCATGATTCCATCGGAGCTAACATATGAACCCAGGAGAAGTATTATTTATTTTTATATATAACCTATTATGCTAAAAATAAGTTGTTCAAAGTTGAATTTATAATATTAGGCAATGAAAATTACCTTCATAAAGCCAGTTATTATTTTTCAGTTATTTTAACAGGACATCAAATCATTTACAATACACTAGGTGTTTTAAAATGTGTGTAATTTATTTATATATTTATTTTTTAGTAACCCACCCGTTCCAAAAGTTTGGTAAGTTGTTAATCTTACTTATTGCTGTTTATTAACTCTCTTTGAATATATTTATAAATATTATTTTTTATTTTACTTTGTTCATTTAAGCATACAAGGAATTTGAAATCAGTTAAGTGTTATTAACATATCTCCTCTGGAGGCAGTTTTGTTTTTTAATTTTGATAAAAACATAGTCAAAATTAAGTTAAAAATTTAACTGTAATTTTTTGAGGTATTTTTGTTGGCATGACAATTTGTCCACAATCTCCTTCCTTTCTTAATTTATAATTCCTCAATCTCAATGTAGCCTCACTGGTTTTTTTATAAAAAAGTGACAATTTTATTCGGGCAACACCTTTCGATATACTTATATAAATTTAACACTGTTTTCCTCTTACCACTTTTAATTATTTTTCCTTTGGCTTTTTTCCATTGTTAAAGACCACACTAAAATTATAATTATTGAATTCACTCAATCACTTTTTCAAGACACTTAGAAAAACACAAGCAATAACCACAAACCTCCTCCCAACACTGAATGTACGCTTGTACTTCCTTCTTGAGGATGTTTGTTTAATCCTTTGCATCAACAGATAAGATGAAATGAGCGAAAGGCCCAAACGAGTCACTCGCCCGCCTTGTCCTCAGTTGAGGTATTGATGGGTTAGGGATAATATAGGACACAAACTGAGCTGGTTTTTATTTGTTTGAAAGCTTATTTTTACCAAAACTAATTAATTATTTATTGTAACACAATTCATACATTTCTTGAATATTGTTTTAAAATATGTCTAATAACGCAACATAAATTATTATATACAAACGTAATTGTGCTAAATCAATTAATTATTTCAACCTAAATGTAATTTAGGTACAAAACATGGGTTGTACCAATAAATAAACGTTCATTTATTTGTCTTGGAATAGGCTAATTAAAACTTGATTCCTTCAAGTAGACATTAATTTACTGCATTATACTTGATAATTTATTTTCTATTTTACTATATTTCTCTTTTTATCAGTAACATTTTTCTTGTAAATGAATAAACACACATATATATATATATATATATATATATATATATATACAAAAATATCTAGAAACTTTTATAGTTAATAATTTTTAACTAACGATGATTGATTTATACACTATTTAATACCTAATTAAATTTTATGAGACAATTTTAGACATTTTTTTAAAACAAAAATACTGTAATATAATATCCGAGCAAAACCGTGAGGATGCTATATGACAGTGGGCAGACAGACAGTGCGCTATATTTTTGCACCAGCTAATAGCGCTGTGTTTGTCCATAAGAGCTGTACTGCATTCTCAACGTGAAACAGAGTATAGATTTGATTATTTATTCAGATGACCAATTAGATTTTACGTAAAAAAGTCTCTCTTCAGCCTCTAATGAAGATACCAGTGGCATTGAAGATATGAGTTCTATTGTGATATATAACTTACTGTATTATGTATAATTTTAGTAGATAATCTTCTCTGTTATATTTCATATTATCCATCAACTTAGTTTTACTTGGGTGGAAGATCCCCCAGTTAATATACTAAATGTTAGATGAGATGAGAAACATTCATGATAGACAGCAACTGAGTGTTAAATATGTCTTAATTCCATAAAACTTCAAGGTAAATACAAAAGATTATATTACTTTTAATTAGCAATGTTAAATTCAGTAGATCTCTATTCAAATACAGTTAATTTAATCTTAAAAAAATGATTAGGCCTATAGGATTTATACTTGGTAAATAGTTATCTCACATAGTATATTTCTTACCTTTTATGCCAGAAATTTTCTGAAATTGTTGCAGGAAACTACCATCATTGCTGAAAATATTCGCAGGAAGCGTTGACTCGTTTTCTGATACTCGATCTCTTCTAAAACATTTATGATAAAGTTATTAATAAGTTCAATTTAAATAAACAAATATATTTATTTTCATTTTCTTACAATGAAATATGTATTATATGCCAACACTAAGTTAAATGATCTAGAATTAAAAGACATAGTCCATTTTTTTTATTAACGTACAGAATTTGAGATGATAATAAAAATTAATCCTAATTGCAGTAGCTTGTTTATTTGTGTCGGTAAAGTTTGTACGCTCAGCAACGGCCTGCATAATTGTCGTTTACATCACACATAACATAATCATTTATTACTAAACACACATTGACGGGGTCAATACGATTTATCCAGTACTACAATCAAAACAAGATGCCCGATTTGGAGGTGTATTTAGATTTTTGCTACCATTTGTTGTCATCGATTCAGAAGAAGACAAATTAAAACTAATCTTGGAAGTGAATAAGCAAACCCAGCCCAACCATTTTTTTGTTTGTAAATGTAATATTTCTTTGTATATTTACATATCTTATTAGTTTCTCACATATTAGATCATGTTTTTTAACCCTACGAGTATGGCATGATTTTCCCTAAGGTGTAGCACAACAAAATGAGTGTTTTGCAGAATTATACTTAAAGGTAATTTTCCTACTTTTTATGTGTGTAATCCTACCATGTTATAGATCGATATAATTCTTCTCAACAGATAATAAATTACATTCTTATACTAATTTTATAATATTTTACAACATGTAACTTTATATGTTATATAATAAAAAATATAAACCTAATAACGTTTTATTACAAAAATATTTTTTCCAGCCTATACAAAGTCCAATGTATAAGATTCAATTGATTTACAATTGTACGAGGGCTGTTTTTTAAGTAAGGGGTCGTTGTCCCGTACACGGTAGTAGTTCGCATTCCTGCCATAACGAGTGTGCACCCCGCCTCTCGGCATTCCTAGCGAACAACTTCATGTCAGTTGCAGCTCTGTAGCTAACTTGTACGCATTACTGTGAAACTTTAAAATGTTTAAGGTAATCGAATCGCCCGCCGTGTGTGAGACTCGGTCGGTGATTTGATTTTTGACTACAAGAAACATGTCGGCTGCTGACATTCACCGTCAGCTTTGTGAAGTGTATGGTGCCAAGGCAATAAGTGAAGGTAAAGTGCGAAAATGGGTCCGAGATTTTAAATATGGCCGAAAAAATGTCCACGATGAAGATCGCTCAGGCCGGCCCTTCTGATCGCGGAAGATTTGGTTACTGCAGTTGACGCAAAAATTCATGAGGACCGACGGTTCACAATAACCACTATCTCTATGAAATTTTCTCAAGTGTCCAGGTCAGAACTGTACAAAATTGTGTCAGAAAACCCAAACTTTAAATACCCAAACTCCTCACTGAGGATCACAAAAAAAAAAGATTGGACAGCTCTTTGACTTTCTTGACCCGCTACGACGAGGAAAGAGACGACATGTTGAGTCGAATTGTCACAGGAGATGAAACATGGGTATCCCATATCACTCCTGAATCAAAGCAACAGTCCATGGATTGGCGGCACACAACATCTCCGGTTAAAGTCAAAGCCAAGCAAACGCTGTCGCAGCGCAAAGTCATGGCAACTGTGTTCTAGGACAGGCGCGGTGTTTTGCTAGTGGACTTTATGCCGCGAGGAATGGCGATTAACTCAGAAGCCTACTGCGCAACCCTAGCCAGGCTCTGACGCGCCGCGCCATTCAGAAAAAAAGATGCGGCATGCTGGCAAAGGGAATTATGCTCCTCCACGACAATGCAAGGCCTCACACCGCTGCTCGGACACAGGAAATTATCGACTCTTTTGGCTGGGCAGTTTTGAATCATCCGCCGTACAGCCCCAACCTTGCTCCGAGCGATTTCCACCTTTTTCGGTACTTGAAAAATTATCTTGGCGGGAAGCCCTACGATGATGACGAAGAAGTCAAGACGGGCGTGAACTCCTGGTTGTCAGAGTAGGCAGCAAATTTCTTTGAAGAGGGATTTCAAAACTTAGTTTTAAGATATGATAAGTGCCTTAACAATCAAGGCGACTATGTAGAAAAATCAAGAAAAGTATGTAGATTCTGAAAATAAATGTATTTTGAAAAAAATAATTGATAGGCCTAAAAAAAAAAAAAAAAAAAAAAAAAAAAAAAAAAAAAAAAACGGCCCTTACTTAAAAAACAGCCCTCGTAATCTGTTACATGTACTACAAATGTTATGCAGATTCCGAAAATGTATACGGTAGGTTTCTACCGTAACAAATTATAAAATAAATAAAATTTTCCATGTGTTTTTATGGAACTATACGCAATAAGTTGAGAGTAGGACACCTGGAAACAAAATGACATAAGCTATTGTATAAAACGCATCTGATATGTACACAATGAAATAGCAAACTAAAGCCATAAAAATGGAAAGATTAGGAACTAGACTACAGTTTAGTATTCAACTGAATTAGATGGATAACAACGTAAGATTTAACTAAGCGAGCCCTCGCAAATTGTATCTCCCACACCCGTAGGTACAGGCTTAAACAAAAATAGCGGGTTAAGATTATTAGTGTTTTTGTGTAGTGCATTGTAGTGTTTAAATCAGTGTATAAGTTAAAAACAAATTGTTCCTACTCAATTCATGTTCAAACATATAAGGAACTACTTGAAGTGTATATAAATAAAAAAAATTTTAATTTATTATTACTAAATAATTCATTTTATACACTGTACAATGTCCATGATGAAGAATTTTGTGGTTTATACTACACATAGCCTTACATAGCACAACTTTTTTGTTTATGTACATATTCTTACATTTGATTCTTCCTAAACTAGATAAAATAGTATTCATGCAGTTTCGTGCCACCTAAAAATTGGAAAATTTTGCTTGAAATGGTACAAGAATTTGCTGTATTTTCACGAGATGTTTTTTATTCTGCAGAAATCACGTATTTTACCAATGTCACCTTAAAAATTTGAAAAAAACCAATGTTACAACTTCTAGTATTTTTGACATATTTCCATCGACTTAACCCTTATCACGCCGTAAGCGCATATATTGACTTTGCTCTAAACCCTGTAAGTGCATATACACGTAATAGTTACAAAAAATAATATTTCTGTAGTAATATTTCTAATTACTAATCGTCATTTCACACTATACAATTTTAGCTATCATACAGTCCAAGACTAATTGAATACATTATTTAATATGCCCTTAGGAGGTTAGAATCTTGTGGTTTTGCACATAACTAGTTCATCCATTCATCCTAAATGCTGCTACAAGTTTAAATTCATAAAATTTTTATTGAAATATTTTTTACCGAATGGATGTTTAATATGCATATGATAAATACTATTATTAGCGTGTTCCTCATAAGGATTTAAAGTTAGGTGGTTGAGAGGACTGTCCAGTCCAAACCTTAAAAATAAAGTCGTTTTTCATTTCATTTCATAGATATGTGAATATAAATAGCTGATCAAGTCAATAACAATACTAAAAATAAGCAACAATTAATCTCAATTCTCAAGATTACAATTCGGATAATTTTGAGGTAAAACTAATAATAGCAATGATGAGGAGTTTAGACAAATCAGTATCCGATAGGCCCACTCATATACACACAACGGCGTTATCCAGTAGTGCTTTTGGGTTATGAGCGGTGACTCATGGGAGACACATTGTGCGGCTCCTCACCTTTTGTTGGCCTGTCAATCACTACGAGACTGGTTTTTGCCTGACAGTGTACATTTCCGCTGCGCCGCCAAACGCCACAAGGGCATATATGCGCAGCTACTGTCGAGCCGAGCGGTTGTCATTGTTCACCGCCTCACCTCTTTGAAACTGTGTATTTAGTTGTTTTTATCTTTACTTTAGTGTAATATATGTTAGTAATTTATTAGTTATAAGTGTCAATATGAATAATCCGGTCGATTCTGATGATTTTGTGCAAGGTACTAAATACATTGAACTCAAGTGCTTTATGTATTTACTTATTTTTTATTATATGTGATATGCGCAGGCCCTGACTTTATCAGTTATTGTACAAGTAAATCTACTCAATTATACATATTTTATTAATAGTAATAATATTATGTATTGATTCATACAGTATAAGTGATCTATGCCTGAGGCTTACTTTCAAATAAAAGTTTGCTTATTTACATATTCATGTATAAGAAAAAAAGGTAAAGTAAGCTAATAAAAGTTTCAAAATGTTACCATATCTTTTATTTTCCTGTATAGAAAAGGAAAAAAAGAGCAACTAAACAATATAATTTGAATTTTTGTATAATAAATTAACTCTTAATGGAAAATAGGCATTGTATAAATGGCGCTTTAAGGGTTAAATGTTATTTTTATTATCTTTTTTTATTCTGAAGTGCTTTTGTGCTGAATACAATTTTGAAAACTATTTTCGTCTATAGCAATTATTTTTCAAAATATAACAGAAAAACTATTTTTGCAGCGAATAGCAATTAGCGGCCATTATGCGATCATTAAATACGCCAACTATTAATTAAAAAGACCGATTTACCTATATTATCGCCGGAATGGTGGCTGGAAGGCCGTCACGGAGGTCAGGCATCCGAATTTAAAGCAAATTATGAATGTAAACCACGTATTTTACTGAAAAATTCAGAAAATCAATGTTACAACATTTACTACTTTTGACATATTTCCATTAATTTAAATAGAATTTTAAGCATCTTTATTTAATTTGATGCGTTTTTTTTTTTTTTTTTTTTTTTGCTGAATACGAATTTGAAAACTATTTTGGTCTATATAATTGTTTCTTGAGAAATAACTAAAATACTAATTTTCTGGCAAATTGCAATTAGCGGCCATTACGCGATCATTATGTACAATATCTATTAATTACATAGACCGATTTACCTACATTCCCGCCGGAGTGACGGCTGGCAGGCTGTCACGGAGGCTAAGCACCTGACTTTATTAAGAATGCAAAGTGCAAATTACGAATTTTTTTTAGCAAAAAGACAATTAGGATATGTTAGGTTATGTTTGTTTAGGTCAGTAGTAAAAATACATTTTTTGGGCTGAAAATATAGTTTTACTGAAAAACCAATTATATATTTGTGTTCAGCTTAAAAAACTTGTTAAATGAAAAAAAGTTTGTTTAAAAATTACGATTTTTAAACAATTTGGTTTTTACACTAGGCATACAAGTTAAAAAACTAGTTTTTCCATTTTACTGTAAAAAAAAAAAAAAGTTTTCCGCGGTTGAGATCAACCTCCTCAAGAGATATAAATTCATATTTCACAACTTTTTCAACAAAAAATTTTATTTTCAGATGTGGCAAGAAAGTGCATGGTTACCGATAAAATTTGCTACGCATCATTGTCCTTTAACGATTTCTTTTGTTATGAATGTTTGTAATTAGGCCTGTTGTTATTCAGTAATCAGTAAACTGTTATCACAGACTACCTTCAGGAAGGTAGTCTGTGATAACAGTTGCTTATCTCTCTGTTGATTGCTAAGTTTGTGAGTTTTCATGATTTACGACCTGTCCTGATTTGCTATGAAATTGCCTGATTTCACTTTTTTTAAAACTGTATTCTTTTAATAATACATTCAAAATGTCAAATTTATTTATTTATTCATTTCCAACGGACATTGCCAATTTTTTTATGTGAATAAATTACAACAAATAACAGTACAATAACAATATAAACTAGACACTAATATCAAATCAAATAATCATAGGGGTAGACTATGTGGCCATTTAGAGGCACCACCTAAAGTAGAGGGGCACATCGTAGGAACAAAGACACTTTACGCCTGAACGTTGTCTCGCCCTCTCTGAAGAAATCCACAACCGTAGATACTTTGTTGCCTACTCTCTGGAGACTTGCCATGATGCTGTTAGCTGCATAATTTGTCCGGTAAAACTGCCTTGTACAAATTTCAGCTGAATAAGTAGAAGGAACCTTCAAGGCAATTAAATTTAGGATGTCAGGCCAATCCACCTCGTTATTCAGTAGTCTGCGAAGAAAGACCAGGTCAGCCATTAGCCTGCACATTTCCAAAGATTGAAGCCCCAATTCTTGAGCCAAACTCACAACTGGAACTTGATGTAAGAAACCAATCTTGACACCCACCATTCTGACAAAGCGGCGCTGGATCCGTTCAAGTTCTTCACACAAATACTTATGATGCGGGCTTCAGGTTAGAGAAACATACTCTAAGATCTGACGAACTAAATCACAGTATAGTGTTTTCATAGCAGTTGTGCTTCTAAAGTACTATGAATAACGACAAACGAAACCAAGGGTTCTATTCGCTCTTCTGCAGATGTTATTTATAAGTAGTTCAGGATTCAATGAGGGTGTCAGTGTAACGCCTAGGTCCCTCAATTCAGTCACTCTTGCAATAACGTCTCCAAGAGTGTAGTTGTATATTATTGGCGATAGGCAACGATGGAATGTTATGACCCGACATTTTCTCACATTGAGCTTCATCCTGTTTTCCATACACCAAACGTTCAACACATCTAAGCTTTCCTGAATTAATGAACAGTCCTCCTCCTTAGAAATGAATGAGAACAATTTAACATCATCTGCAAATAAGTGTGTCTTGGTTAGGGATGGCTTCAGGAAGGTCATTTATGAATAGGGAGAAAAGGAAAGGTCCAATTAATGAGCCTTGTGGAACTCCTGAAGTAGAGATGAATTCAGAGGAGAGAAATGATGCGAATCTGACATATGATGGACGATTAGAGAGATCATTTGCAAGCCAAAATCCTGTTAAATCAAATTCTTGAGAAGCAGATTGTGGTCCACTGAATCGAATAACTTGGAGAAATCTAAGTATATAGCATCCAATTGTTTATTTGTGGCAAAGGCTTCTTGAATATAGTTTTCTTGAAAATTGTAGCCTGTTACAACCAAGCAATTGAAATTAACGCGTAACAAATGTAAAAAGGCTTGCCATAGCAACTATTTGAAGATGAGCAAGGCGGATGTAGATTGAACAGCTGATAACCTGGTGTGGAGATGTCAACCATGAGCAGCAGATCGACGCAAGAGTATGAGATTCGAGACTCAGGTGACAGATGGTAAGCTATCGCTGGATGACATGCAGAAAATGAAAAAAATTGAGCAGAATCACAAGAACATAATTTTAAGGTAATGCCTATGTTTGGATCAAGTAAAAAGTGTTTTAGGTCTATAAAACCAAATAATAATGATATTTATGCAGTTTATTGCCACCAAATAAAATTGGAAAATTTTGTTTGAATTGGCTGTTTTTCACAAGATGTGCTTTTTATTCCGCAGAAGTCACGTATTTTACCGAACAATTTGAAAAAACAAATGACACAACTTTTAGTATTAACTGTCATATTTCCGTTAGTTTAAATGGTATTTTAATGATCTATTTTTTATTTTGATGTGTTTTTTGCACCGAATAAAAATTTGAAAACTATTTTGGTTATTACAATTATTTCTCAAGATATAATGGAAAAACTACTTTCACAGGGAATTGCCTGATCTTAAAAATGAATCAGCAAATTGGTTATATCAATAAGATAATAGTAATAGACATGTATTTTATTTAGTATACAGAAACTTGATTCTTTTGGTGTGGCAGTCATATCTCTACGATAGGTTTCATATAACCAAAGTAGAATTTTTGGTAAAAACAGGAACGGAAATCTTCTTAGGCTGTGTTGAACGCGAGGACATTCTCGGGAGCTTCCTGATAAATAAAAAATATATTATAAATATTATATTATATTTATCTTTTAACCCTCCTGTTGTTAATTGCCGATGCATCGGCAATTTAGTACGTCTCGTAAATGTTAATTGCCGATGCGTCGGCAACTGTGCAGTCCATTGTTACATACGCTATTCTGGCATTATCGTTCCGTCAATAATACTCTATGTGGTATCAATCGAAACAGGAGATGATACCGAATAATCGATAGTCGAGTATGATCGATTACACGCATCGGGAGAATTGTGATTTGTTTACAAAATAGCTGTAACAGTCAGTGAAGGAGGATCGGCCATGTTGACTCGCCGGTGTTTAGGTTTGTTTTTTGTCCTTTCCAATTTTTGCTGAGCAAATCATTTGTATATAATGTATACATTTTTAAAGTTTACTAAATTTTGAACAAGATGGCTATCCTGGATTTGTTTGTTTGTGTTATTTTATTTCTATGGTAACAGTGAAAACTTTTCTAAAACAACGAAAAAAAATGTTTTCTTCAGTTTTGGATGCACAAAATTTTTCAAAATGAAGGTATGTACATAAAACATATTGTAAAATATTCAGTGTAATATAACAAATAAAATGATATATAATAGTAATGTCTGGAAATCAAGCTCATGTTGACTCGCCGGTGTTTACGTTTGTTTTTTGTCCTTTCCAATTTTTGCTGAGCAAAACATTTGTATATATTGTATATATTTTAAAAGTTTACGAAATTTTGAACAAGATGGCTATCCTGGATTTGTTTGTTTGTGTTATTTTATTTCTATGGTAACAGTGAAAACTTTTCTAAAACAACGAAAAAAAAATGTTTTCTTCAGTTTTGGATGCACAAAATTTTTCAAAATGAAGGTATGTACATAAAACATATTGTAAAATATTCAGTGTAATATAACAAATAAAATGATATATAATAGTATGTATTTATAATAATAAATATATTTTATATTATTTTTCAAACAAATGTCTGCAAATCAATCTAAATCCGCCTAACATTTTGAGGGTACATAGTCAACACTAGGAGGGTTAAAGATTTAAAATCAGAGCTTTCGTAGGAAGTTAAACAAACAGGATTTTTGTTATGTCTTGCTTAAGTACATAAATTAGTATGAGTCACCATACACGTACAGTGGTGTTTACAGTGGTACGTTAACCCTTTGGATCCCAGGACCAAAAAATATTTTTTGTGCAAAAAATCTCAGACCAGTTTTTCAAAAACTGTGCGAAGAATCCCAGGCCAAAAATGACAAAAATACAAGCATTTGGGAAAATATTCATAAATCCTCTATTACACATGCTATATTGAAGTTTTTTATACTAAAATGTTTTTTACAATATTATCTAGCCAAAACAATGTACAAAAGCCATTACATGTTGACTTTTTTTGTATATGTATGTAAATTTAAAAAAAAATAATTTTTTCAAAAAATTTTTAAAGGTTATCATCATTTTATGGGCAGAAGGAAAAAGAATTATCTGTGGGCAGTATTTTTATTTTGTTCCAAATATATTTTTGTATACTGTAACAAAATTTGATACTGATATGTATCATACAAGCTGAAAAAAAAAGTTTTACTGTAATAAGTACAAGCTATAAAAAATTAACGTAATGCCATATTAGTAAAATAATGAAGACTTACCTGGTCCTGTATTCAATTGGACTTCCACGAAACAAAATGTCTGTTTTTAAGCACAATAAATATATATATATATATATATATATATATATATATATATATATATACAATTACACTATATACACAGTCTATTTACATGTTTTAGTCTTTGAGTCAGATTGCCTTACAAACGTGCTTGGAGTAACACTCCAGATGGCAGCCTTCCTTGCACCGCACACAACCAGTGCGCGATCTTTTCCGCCCTCCTTGTTTGTAATCAGTTCCGTTTTTAGAACATACCCAGCAGGTTTTTTTCTTTTTTTCCATCAAATCTTTCCAAACCAAATCGCCTACCATTTCCATTGTCACCACCGCCAAAGTCTTGTTGTTTATATGCCAGCCATTCTTCTAAAATGGCATCAATGAAAGAGACACAATACAAATATCTAGGTAGCGGTTTTCTTCCATTTCTAATTTGCATCTCCTTATAAATAATATAAGAATTTAAAACCATTCTGGCAAAAAGATTAAACACTACCTTCCTCCAATACTTGACAGTCCTCCGCTCATCTAAATATGAGTACAACATCATATCGTTGCTATCGATACCACCCATGTACTTGTTGTATTCCATAATAGTGGCTGGTTTGGTCTCCAAATTTTCCCTACCATGTCTCCTTTTAGTTTGTTCCACGTCTGTCGTATCAGGTTTTGATGTCAGTAGTAGTAGTACAGGTTTTGTTTGGGCTTTCTTCTCCCTGTATGCAAGAGCAACAACACAACCATTTTTCCAATACTTTTTTTCGCCGACTTGAAGCTGATTTTTAATTTCAGGTGGGAGATATTTTCTGCTTTTTCTGACAGTTCCAGTGAAAAAAGTGTTATTTCTATACAAGTATTTTACTAAATTTACACTGGTAAAAAAGTTATCACTAAAAACGTGATAACCTTTTTGCAAGTAGTTGCAAGCTGATAAAAGACCCTTTACAACTGTGTAGCCTAAACCTTGAGTGGTGACCTTCGTTTGATCCGTCCTGCCAGTTTTTCCCTTGTAGCACATCAGGCTAAGACAATAATTTGATACAGAGTCACATAAAACCCAAAGTTTTATACCCCAACGGTGATGATGTTTGTTGGGCATGTATTGCATCAGTTTCGTTTGACTCTTAGTGCCAATTAGTGACTCATCGATTGAAAGTTGTTTATGGCCTGTATAAAATTGTTTGAAAATGTTGTTACAATGGTCTATCAATGGCTGAAATTTTTGAGCTGGATCGTAATTTTGTTCACCAGGCTTTGGGAGTGATTCGTTGTTGACTATGTGAAAAAAACTTAGTAAGCTTTGGAATCTGTTTCAAGTAAACATTTGACTAAACCAGAGTGTTGATTGGCTGTTATTTGTGGACCAATACGAACTGATTGATGGTTTTCGAATCAGCCCCATGTTTATTATCACTGCTATGAAAGCTTTTACTTCAACAAGAGAAACTGGAATCCAATTGCGATACAAACTGTTTGGCGAGGAAGTGTCATTATTGATCAAAATTTTCTGATTTGCGTAGCGGTTAGTTTCTGTTACAAACATAGAAAGCAATGTCTCAGTAAAAAAAAGGTTAATAAAATCAATGGGCTTTACTAAATTACGTGGGCAGTGCTTAGGACCAGGCAGTTCATCGAAATCGAAATGAATGGGTGTAATTATTAGCATCAGCATCTACGTTATTTATGCCTTCCCATATCTCATTGTCTATTTCGTCATCATCGGAAGAGGAACTATCGCTTATAACCTGTCTAACAAGCCTATCCTGCAAACGAGGGCGTTTTGGGTTTTTATTAGAAGAGGTCGACGGTGTAGGCCTAGCGTTACCTGTGCTAGAAGTGGAAGGCTGCCCAGTCATCAAGTCCTGATTTGTAAAAACCGGAGCACTACTACGTCCACTGTCATCAGGATAATACGTGGGGTCCTCATCACTGTCGTCGTCAAATATAGCTGATGAATCAGAAAATAATTCCTCATCAGATAGATCGTAATTTAGCTGCCTATCAACTTCACTTTGTCTATCGGCGATGTTTTCACGATCCATTTCGACAAAACACTAGCTTACTAAGTGAAATAAAACTATAAACTTATCTATTTACACTGAGACCCATCCCCCCCACCAAAGCTGGAAAGCGTGCCAACTGGGGGATGGCTCAAAACAAGTCGAGCGATGGGATCACGGGTGGCAGTTGGAGGGTCAAAATAATACTCGGCAGCTGAGCCAAACTAAATTTTATTATCAAGAAAGCAATATTTAACTAATCAAAAAACGGCAGAAGGCCACAATATTAATTCGCAGTTAAATAAATAACAAGAACATGACACCAGCTACAAAAAACACTTAACGCTACAAATACCAAAAATTAACAATTAACAACTACATGGCCTATCTGCAGCCTAGCCAGAGACACCCAAAACGCAAGACAATTTATTAACAATTCAAAGTGAACAAATTTAAGAAAATTTTGACTACACCCAAATAAACCCCGGCAATTCAGCCCACATCCCTTGATTCCACCGGGCCAGGGAGTAAGCCGGAATCCCTGGGCAGCTCCGAATTAGAAGTTAACAATAATCCCCTTTTGGTGAAAGTTTTAAAAATTAAATAATTTAAAAGAAAATATAACACGGTACCGTTCGAGTAAAAATTCACTTCCAAACACCCCTAATACACTTAACAAAAAATATAAATAACAATCACTAGGCCTAAACATAACAATAAATAATAACATAACTTAACCATAGGGACCTAACAAATATAAACTCTAAAAAAAATATAACAACAAATAAAACTAACTAAAATAAATAACAATAAATATTAATATAAGTTTTTTCTTTTTCTTAAATTAGAAATATCTAGGTAGCAATGTCCCCATGGCTGTTTCCTCACTTTGTCCAATCAGTTTTAGGCCTAGGCACAAATTAAACAGTTCCACAAACTTTTTTCTTCTTTTATATTTCCTTTTTTTTTTCTTTTGTGAATAACCATCAAAACCCCCGCCGGGAAACAAAAACGGAACACACTGACCTGAGGACTGAAGACTTCTACCCAAGGATGTAGGTTGGGCTGCAGGGTCGTAACTGGTCTCTATACATGGTCCTCAGGCCAGGCGGGCAGTGTAGATGTCGAACATCCCCGAACGGCAGGCTGAGGGAAAATGTCCCACTCGAGGACCCTGGACTGCAAGCCAACCACAGCACATTAAAAACAGTCCAGCCATCACCACAAAAATACTACACATAACCCCTAATACAGACATGGCAAAACAAAACGGAAACAGACAAAATTGTACATGATTGGAGCACACTAGAAAAATAAAAGATCAATTTTTAGGCTATGAATAATCATGTTGGAAACTCAGATTTAAGACAAATTACAAATTATAAAAGAATTAATTACGTATATAGAACTAAAAATGACAAACTGAGAACTAGGCTATGGACACAGGGGCAATATGTTATAACATGAAAATCAAACTAAAGATAGGCTAGGTTATTGTCAATGAACAAAAATATGATATATCGGTAACTCCAACTGAAAAAAGGCTCAATAAACATTATACAGCATTACAATTGAAAATAAAACAAGATATAATAAAGCAATTACTGGTAAAACTGTAACATTGAGCACATGGCTTTAACCTAGTCTGAGAAACATCTAGACAAAAAACCCAAATTTAACAAAACTCTGAAAACACAAGTAAGCCCGTTGAATATTATTTAAACAAAGTATTTTCACCAAAAGGGTGATTAAATATTAGAAATTACAAATTAACACTTACGTTTTAGGAGCTCTAGCCGATCATATTCTCGTGACGAACGGCTGCTGAGAACAAGTGAACAGACAGGCCAACCTGACCGAAGCCGGAACTCGGAACGAACGGATCTGAGCCAACCAAAATACGCGAAACGCAGGACACGAGCGATCTCAGGCAGCCTGGCAAACCACGACAAAAAAAACTAAATGTACCGGTCAAAAGACCCGGTACAACACTAAAAATTAGAAAAACAACGCATAATAACACAAACAAACTCTATCCATTACACTAAACACAAAGTAAACAGCGTAACATAACCATACAGTAGCGATTGAGTAGTAAACAGTGACCGCAACAATCGCGCGCCAAAAGTCAGCTGAGCGCCTCATGTTTGCTCAGTGGAGAATAAAAACAAGACACATACGGTTCGTAATTTTTTTGTGAAATTAGTATATTTGACTTCGATGTATAGGTACTCTAATACCAATACTAGTCGAAATCCGTGGGAAAAAAACCCGCAGAAATTTAATATTTAAATTAACACGTGGCGACGATGAGATCGTCGCCTGGGATTTTTCAACAGTTTTTCGGCGACGATGTCATCGTCGCCTGGAATTCTTAGTAGGCCCCTACACACTTCTGGCGACGATGTCATCGTCGCCTGGGATCCAAAGGGTTAATAACCATAACGTGATCATTTTGAACAAAACTGTTAATCACAAAAACCGAATTCATCTAAATTCCCGGCTGAGTGACAGCCGGCAGGCTGTCACGGAGCCCAAACACCTGAATTTAACACAAATTACAAATTTTTGTTGGATAACAATTAGCATAAGTTAGGTTATGATTGGTTGTCAGTAAAAAATGTTTTTTTCGGGCTTAAAAAAATGACTATATATTTGTGTTCAGCAAAAAATAACACGAGAAATGAAAAAAATTGTGGAAAAGTAGATTTTTAAAAAAGTTGGTTTTTCACTATCAGTTAAAAAATTAGTTTTCCGTGGATGAAATCAACCTCCTCAAGAGATATAAACTCATATTTCACCACTTTTTCAACAATAAATCATATTTTCAGAAGTGGCAAGAAAGTGCAGTAATTATGCACTTTCTTGTCACCAAACAAATTTGGAACATTTTGCCTGAAATGGGTCTAGAATTGGCTGTATTTTCACGAGATATGCTTTTCATTCTGCGGAAATAACGTATTTTACCGAAAAAACCAATGTCACAACTTTTAGTATTTTTGTAATATTTCCGTTAATTTAAATGGCATTTTAATCATATTATTTTATTTTAATGTGTTTTTTGCGCTGAATACAAATTTGAAATCTATTTTGGTCTATTACAAATATTTCTCGAGAAATAACGGAAAAACTACTATCGCGGCGGATCGCGATTAGCGGCCATTACACGATCATTGTATAAAACAACTATTAATCACAAAAACCGAATTCACCTATATTTCCGCCAGAGTGACGGCCGGTAGGCCGTCACGGAGGCCAAACGCTCGAATTTAACGCAAATTATGAATTTTTGTTGAGAAAATAGACAATTAGGATAAGTTTGGTTATGTTTGGTTGTCAGCGAAAATGCATTTTTCGATCTGAAAAAATAATTTTACTACAAAACCAGTTATATATTTGTGTTGAGCATAAAAAAACACGAGAAATGAAAAAAAAATTTGTCGAAATATAACGATTTTTAAAAAAGTTGGTTTTTTCATTATTAGATAAAAATCTAGTTTTTCGATTTTTCGGTAAAAAACGAGTTTTCCGCGGATGAAATCAAACTCCTGAAGAGATGTAAACTCATTTTTCACCACTTTATTAACATGAAATCATATTTTCAGAGGTGGCAAGAAAGTGCATACCTAATTACCAAAATAATTTTATCAAAAAACTAAATTAGGCCCTGGGCTTATTTGTATTCAGCATAAACAAACAAGTAGCGCATTGGCCTACAATTTTTTAAAAGTTGATTTAGTTATTAAATTGGGCCTAATATTTTGTCAACTTTTCGGTTAAAACAAATGTTCCATGAAACTCCCCTATAAAATGTTACTTTTGCAAGAAGATATCATATTCTCAGATAGGCCTAGGCCTGTGTAGAATTCTGCATGCCTTTAAAAAGAAGACAAGGCATACATTATCACATAAACTTACCCAGTTAGGTTTTTACTTTTAGAGTAAGATCCATAAAAGTTTCTCTTAGATCTAGGATCAATTTCCTTTTGTTTACCATCACTGAGTTTTTTAAGTGCTTCTTCTGTTTCTTTCTTTTTCTTTTCTTCTAAACGCTTTTGAATTTCTTGCTTTTTCTGTTCTATTAACTGTTGCTGCTTTGACATCTGCTCATATTTTATTTTGGAATTATAATAATAAGCTTCCAGTTTACCTTTAGAATTAGCCTCTTGCCATTGTCTATGTGCCATTTCGTTTAACCGGATACAACTTTAAAATCGATTTTAAAAAACCTTATTATCACGAGTAGTTTTCACAATAAATCTTCATAAGTATTATGAAATGAGTATTGTAAAAAGTACATTAATAAAATATAATTATTTATCCACTTAACTTCTTGAAAGTGCACCACTAACGGAACAATGATTTAGATAGTTTCCAGTTCTTCCCATCAAAAAGATGCAGGTGATGTCGGTAAAGTGACTTGACTATTGACAACCGAAAAAAGCATACAGAACACTTACAGTGTTGCCAGGTTTTAAACTAAAATCATAAACCTTTTAATATACCTATAATATAATAGAAGGTCTGTGGTTTTACATTAATAATACATTTAATGCAATGTATAACAATTTAATTATTTTATCAGATTTTTCCTGCCTTAGTACATTACTGGCTTTTTTTTGTTGTACTCCACATATTTATCTTTTACGTGTTAGTTATTATATTTGTTGTTATCATATATATTTTGTTGTTGTTGTTTTGTAAATAAATAAATAAATATTTTACTGTAGAAACATTTCACAAAATGTATTACAAGCGTCAATACAATTATAACTAATTAAAAATAAGGAATTATCTACTCAAAAACCAATTCAAAAAAACTCTTCTGCATTATTATACAGCAAATTTTAAGTAAGTAAATTCCTTGTTATTCATTTATTTATATTTTTAGTAAGTGTAATGTGTATTGTTACCGTATAACAATAAACAAGGAATTAATTAATAGGATATTTATTATATGTATGTAGTATATGTATGTTTATTATTATTATGCTGTTTTTATCTTATTTTTTTAAATTTATTTTAGGATTATTGAACACTCAACACAAGTATTGAGTCAAATTCAAATCTACTACTGTTATCAATTAATTGCAATCTTGTATTTGTATATCGTTGTGTAATGTGTGTAGGTTAAAAATAAATAAATTAACATAATATCATCAGTTTTATTTTTATATCGTGTTATTATATATCTCAAGTTTGAGGTGGAGTGAACCAAATTCTCCATTCAAAATTTAAGATTTCCAGTTAACCATAATCACCAATTTCCCAAGTAATTTATTTTTAACATAGACCTTCTATTATACCTATAGAAGGTACAGTATATGATATTATTCAATTATATGAGGCTTATATAATAGAAGGTCTATGGTATTATCATAATCCTTCTTGTATAATAGAAGGTCTATGATATTATGACTGTCACAGCTGTGGAACAGTCCGAACAATCGACAAGACAACATTGAGTGAAGTGAAGAAATTGAACGTGATAAGATAAACACTCATTCCGTTCAGTTAGTTCAGTTGTTCGATACAGTTGTTTGGTAGCCTTAAAAAGTGGTTTGTTTTGTGTTAGATTAATTCTAAACTAATATACAGTGTTTGTTATAATTACATGCAACTAGACTATCGGATTATCTTTTTTAATGTGATCTTTGTTACTGTAAAATAAATTTCTGTTATAATTATTACTTACTTTGAAGATTGCACCAAACACTTAACATCACTATCTGAGGTCAGTATGCACCCTCTTCACAAGACTAACGATCAATCCCCTAGACCTAATGATTGGTTGAGTCGATATATTGCATCTTCTGTGAAGAATAAATCAAACAAACCCACCGAAACACCCACCAAGGACAATGACAAAGTCCCCGCGACTAGACTTAGAAAAAAAAAAAAAAAAAAAAAAAACTAAGTGTTAACATTGTTTGAATTTACAATAGCCATAGGTAAAATGAAAACATTTCTAGTAGGTTTATTTGTGAAGAACTCTTTAACTCTAACGAGAAGTTTTATTCATCATGAGTTTATTGCAAATAGATACATTCATCACTACAAAAATATGATCCCATGGACTAATGTGGTAGAGTTTTCAGAAGAATTGATCAAATCTGTGATTTATCATGATGAAAGTAGGTAATCATTGTACTATTTTCTAACTTTAACTGGAAGGTCTACTCAAATTTGTTGGGGGTTTGGACACATGTGTCCAATGCCCTTAACCCAACTTCTGGCAACTATTTTTTCTTTGTTGCTTGTTGTTTCCATCCACAGTCCCATAAGAAGGGAATTGGATTAGTCAGAGTGCACCAAAAAGAGTCACATTTAGGTGGGAAGGCCCAATTATTATATTCTTGGCCTTTTAAATAAAAGAAAAACTACTAAATAAGATTTTAAATTGTATTTGAAATTTGAAGTTCAACAACGTCCTGCAACCTCCTAAGAAGAGCTTGAAAAGCTTCATACCAATGTATTTTGGCTTTGTTTCAAACAGAGTTAATCTATGTTCCTGTTAACCTAAACTGGTATTGTTTTTTTTTTTTATAAAATTCGGTAATTATGTACTTTCTTGCCACCTCTGAAAATACGATTTCATGTTAAAAAAGTGGTGAAAAATGAGTTTATATCTCTTGAGGAGTTTGATTTCATCCGCGGAAAACTCGTTTTTTACCGAAAAATCGAAAAACTAGATTTTTATCTAATAATGAAAAACCAACTTTTTTAAAAATCGTTATTTTTCGACAAATTTTTTTTCCATTTCTCATGTTTTTTTATGCTGAACACAAATATATAACTGGTTTTTAGTAAAATTATTTTTTCAGCTCGAAAAATGCATTTTTTACTGACATAACCTAACTTATCCTAATTGTCTATTTTCTCAACAAAAATTCGTAATTTGCGTTAAATTCGAGTGTTTGGCCTCCGTGACGGCCTGCCGGCCGTCGCTCCGGCGGGAATATAGATGGATTCGGTTTTTGTGATTAATAGTTGTTATATATAATGATCGCGTAATGGCCGCTAATCGCGATCCGCCGCGATAGTAGTTTTTCCGTTATTTCTCGAGAAATATTTGTAATAGACCAAAATAGTTTTTAAATTTGTATTCAGCGCAAAAAAACACATCAAAATAAAAAAAAGATGATTAAAATACCATTTAAATTAACGGAAATATGACAAAAATACTAAAAGTTGTGATATTGGTTTTTTCGAATTTTTCGGTAAAATACGGTATTTCCGCGGAATAAAAAGCATATCTCGTGAAAATACAGCCAATTCTAGACCAATTTCAAGCAAAATGTTCCAAATTTGTTTGGTGGCAAGAAAGTGCATAATTACCTAAAATGCATAAAAAATACTATGTAACTTTGCACTTTTTTGCCACCTCTGATAATGGGATTTCTTGTTGAAAAAGTGGTGAAATATGAGTTTATAATCTTGAAGAGGTTAATTTCAACCACGGAGAACTTATTTATTACCGAAAAATCGAAAAACTAGTTTTTTATCTGATAGGCTAGTGAATAAAACCAATTTCTTAAAATTGATTTTCATTTTACATATTTTTTTATGTTGATCACTAATTTATTCAGTAAAATTATTTTTTCAGCCCAACAAATGCACTTTTTACTGACCTGACCAAACATAACCTAACTTCTCCTTATTATCTATTTACTCAACAAAATTAGTAATTTGCATTTTGTGCAAAATTAGCAAGATTGCACAAAATTTGGGTGCCAGGCGTAAGTGATGGCCGTAACTCCGACGAGCATTCGGTTTTGTTGTGGTGATTATTCGATATAGCACATTTTTTGTGTTTTTTTTATGTTGAGCATTAGTATAATATTTTTACAGTAAATGTTTTTCTTATCTAACCTAATTTATTATAATGTAAGTTAGGCCTATATATTCTAAACAACAATTTGTATTTTGCATTGAAATTGGTTGCTGGTCTCTGGAAAGGTCTGCCGGCCGTTTGACAGAAATATATGCAAATTCGATTTTTGTGGTCAGTCAAAGCTTTTATTATCATTGAGCATATGGCCAACATAGTGGTTTTTGGCTGCAAAAGTAGTTTTTCTGTAATATATCGAGAAACAATTGAACGTTGTAGACTAAAATAGCCTAGTTTCCAAATTTGTGTTCAGTATAAAAAATTACGTAAAAATGTAAAAGATATCACAGAAAATTATGTTTATTAAAGGAGATATAACAACAGCAAAATATTTGCTATAGAAGAGATTTTTTATTATTTTAACAAAACAAGCTCTGTTTTAAGTGGAATAAAAAGTATTTTCCCAAAAAATATAGACCTGATTTACCAGGGTGACTACCAAACTTGAATTCTTTCAAAATCTGGAATCACACTTGAGTTTTGGGGACTTTGGAAATAAGCTTGTTTTAGACTCATTTTTTATTTTGACTTTAATCTTTCAGCAAAACTACTTTTATGGTGTAATACTTAGAGTGCATCTACAAAAGCAGAATTCATAAATTGTTAATTGCACACCTCTTTTATGACATTAATGAATTTATTAGCCTGCCTAAAAGTATTAACATGTAATCTCTTATATATATATATATCTGCGTTTTTGTTATTTTATTTTATTTAGTTGTAAGTTAGTAATTTTAATATTTGTTTTAAACTTTTAACTTACTTATTTATATTTGTATGCTCCTTAGCTCCTCTCATCACCATGTATATATATTTATTTATTTATTGCATCTGTATTTTTCTTGTTATTTATTATTTGACTGTTTCGTGTTATTTACAATTTATTCTATTTTGTTGTTTATTTACTAGTTGTTTCTTGTTATTTATTATTTAAACAGTTTCTTGTTTTATGATCTCACTTATCCAACCGAGGCCTATTACTTATTGCATGTAGCTGGCCATTACATTTATCTTTGCATGGACAACTTATTTTAAGGCTTTCTTTTGACTATGTTATGTTGCATGTTATGTTGTTTGAAACACAATAAAGGTTTGATTTGATTATGAAAAATTAATTCATAGTGAAGTAGATATGGAGACATGGGCATTAATACATTAAACCTTTTTCATTTAAAATTTGTGGTTTTAGATATTTTTCTCTCGTTTTAGCATTTTGTTTACCAAACAAGTATGCTATGTTACAACGTGCCAAGTGCACACAAACTACTTTTTTTGTAGCCAAACAGCGACTTGATTGCAGTTACAAATTGTTGCTCAGTTTAGCAATGCAAAAATAACAATAATATGGAATATTATTTATGTTTTATTGTTATATTTTGTGATTCATAATTTATGGTCATTATTAATCAAAGAAAGGTTTAGCTTTTCACCTTACAAAATACAGACATAGGAAGAATGTTTTTCAAGAACAGTGGCTATAGTATTCGGAACTTAAATTATTTATTTCTGTTGGTTTACTTGAATAATATGAACGTAAGTAGTACTGTGACTGATGGTGTCATTAAAAACAGAATGTTAAATATGTCTGGTATGCTTATTAATGCCAATAACTTGTTTATTCCCAATATGAACTTAATTAGCTTTAAATGACAAAGAAAATTACTTTAACCCTTTCAGGAGTAAAAACGTCATATGACGTCCTAATTTTCGTGACTGAAAGAAGTATTAGTTTTGAAAAAGACAAGTTGTAGAGGAGTAAAAAAATTAAATGTCAAAAAATGTTTCAAACTTGTTTATTACATTACATAATTAATTATTATATTAACACAGTACTAAATAATATAACACTAATGTAATATAAAAATAATAAATAAGAACAACTCTACCGTAAAATAAAATAATAAAAGCAATCAATAACGTATTGAAAGTATAAAAGCGATAGCCAAGTGCACTGCAGACTCATAAATTTACTGTGTGTAGCTGTGTAGCTGACAGACAACTGAGAGAATGTACGTGAAAAGCGCGCCAAAGGAGTGAAATGCGCGCCAAACGTTGTATCAGCTGCACGCCAGCTGATGACATCGGGCGGGAACCAAATCAGTTTAGAGAGAGAGGACAAATGAATGTTACCACTGACACGAAGAGTGCCAAAAAATGTGCACATCTGAAATTTGAGTTTGCCTGTGGCAGATAGTAATAGTGTAATGTGTTAAGAATATTCACAATTAATTTAATAAATTAAATAATTTACCATTACACAAGACGTCACATGACGCCCTTACTCATTTAGGCCAATTTATAAAAAGACGTCATGCGACGTCTTTACTCAATTTAGCTAAATTAACGCACTTCTGAAAGGGTTAAAAAGCTTTAATCAGGCTATTATTTCAGAATTTTAATTTGGTGGCTACCCTATTTTACCTACGCTAATAAAAAGGTTGAGATCTGATTTGCGAAGCGTCCAGTACCCAACTGAAATGAAACATCAGAACTCAATACAAGAGGTTGAATGTAAAAAAGGGCCACATGGCTCTAATCATGCCTCTATAAATAAAGAATTTTTCATTTCATTTTTCATTACTCTCCCAGTGAACATTTCATTTAATTGTTCTTATTCCTAACCTAATTCAGTTAATAATTCCACAGCTTGAAATTAATTTTCTTAATAAATGACAGTACTGTGGCAATTTTAAGTTTTGTCTTGTGTCAAATTGGCTATGATTATTGCCGTGAATACTTAATCCTAACGAAAAGGAGTAAGTGGTATCGATTTATGTCTGTTAATGGTGTTTTATACACTGGGGTCCATCTTTTAACAGAATCACATGAACCATGTTTTCTTTAAAACTTTGAATCTTTTATAATCTTGGAGAGAAACAGACTTCGTATTATTATTTACAATAATTAACTAAAAAAGAAACAATATTTTCTAGTGTTCCTTAAACAACATACTTTTTTTAGATAGTTTTAGTCTATATTTATAAAAGAGGATGTTTGTATATATATATATGTTTGAAGTTTATGCGCTGCCAAACCATCCAACCGATCGCCATGAAACTTTAGGATGTTGTTCTGTATACTCCCGAGATGGTTTCTGTGAAGTTTGATGCAGATCCGTCCACAGGGTCCCGCTCCACGGGCTCCTAAAGATCCCATGTTATTCAAATGGAGAATCTGAATTGTTTACAAAAAACATATGACTGTGTGGTTTAATGTAGTTTCACATGCCATAAGCAGATTGAAGTTCTCACAACAACAGTACTGTATATGTTTTGATTTATTGTAGTTCTACATTTCACCTTGAGAGTGTAGCACACACTACAAAAAACCTTTACATTTATACACCAAATAAGAAGATCAAAAATATTGTTTACCCTCTTGCACTCATTTAATAAATAATGGTTTTTTTTCTATAATTCTTTTTATTGCTTTATTTTGGTATGTCAATGAAAAATGAAAGGCGAGACAACGTCCGCTGGGTTCAGCTAGTATAGTAAAAAGCACTCGAATAATGAGGCTGTATTACATAAGTTAAATAGAACAAACATAAAAATTAACATTTAAACAAAAGGGGTTTTTTAAGTGTGTAATTTTTTAATTATTTTATTTTATATGGTTTTATTGACTTTTTTCACCAATTATAAATTTGAAAGGAATGTTAAAAGGTTTAAAAATAAATAAGACGATGTATTTAATAATTTGCCGTGCAAAAAGTTATCATGTTAGTGGTAGGTTCCTGTTTGTGGAAAAATGTAGGTATAACCTAAGTAGGTTTCTTAATTTGGGCTGTGTAAAGACTGTAAATGATGTCTAAACTAATTTACGTAGTTCTTGACTTGCCGGAAATAAAATGTTTTTGTTACATTGGTATCAAATGTGCAGCCATTATTATTCATGTTACACCAGTGTTATAACCGATAAATATTAATTAAGGTCACTCAATATTATAAATTAATTTACATTTACTTGTCATTGTGAGATAAGGAACTTCATAAGAATATTTAAGTCCACCAGCCCACCCATACACGTACAGTGGCATTGACTATGATTTCAATGTAAACTAATCTAAAACTGACTGTAGGTTACAACGACTGAATTTATTTACTTGCTTATACGTAGCTGTATTTTATTAGAAATAATATTTTATATCTGGACTGTTTCGTCAATACTTTCACGTAGTATTTAATGCTTACAGGATATGTAATTGTGTAATTGTGATAATGTAATATGATATAATAATTTACATTACTGTATAATAACTCGGATTAACAATATAAATTGTTTGTTTTAGATTTGTTGGTTTTAAATAAACCATATGGAGTTTCATTTTCAAGAGATGTCTCTTGTAAAACGAATAATAAAACAAATATTGATCATGAAGATGCGGTTTTTCAAAAAGGTGTAAAACACAAGACCAAGAATGCACTAAGAAGGGTTTACCATACAAGTGGGCTAGTCAGTGATAGTTTAAATCTTGTGGACTGCCTTCCATATCTGAAGAGTCATTTTGGTTTGAAGAAACTACACATTGCACGAGTTCCAGAAAAGTAAGGAAAATTAATGTTAAACATGAACATCCTAGTAACCCAAGTAGTGTCAGCTTTGTAGTTTATCTGTATACATATTAGCACTGACTGTAGAAACAAAAAGACTGTTCGGATGCCAGTTTTTCGGTTTGGTGAAATTAGTTCATATTTGGTTTTCACAGGTAGTGCCAGTGGTTTCCCTCTATCTATCTCTCTTCAGCACATGCTCAAGAGACTAGTGGCTGAGCCAATATTACGCCGAACAGTTGTTTGAGCACTTATTTCAAACCAATCGCCATTACATAGTAGCTCAAAGAGGCATCTACAGTAAATGCATTGCCTTAGACTGTCTGTTTGTTTTATTACATTTATTGACATCAGTGATACAAGTGGTTTTATTACAGGTAATATATGTAAAAAGATTATTTTATATAATTTTAGCACTGATTTGTGGTGAGAAGCCTGTTCTCTCATGGACTCAATTGTATGAGTCTAGGTCTGTCAGACTTATGTCATAAGAATCTCAGTCTAATTTTGCTATTTCTCTTTGCATTTTTTAAAACTGTGAACTACTCAGACATGTTGGCAGTTTTCAAACAATTAAATATGAGTTAGGTGTTATCCTAATTTTAGTTTGACTTTACTAACGAGTCAGTGAATTTTTTAACTAAACGCTATTTCGAGAGGTAAGAAACACATCTCGTTCTCAAGTGGCCTTAATCAACTTTCATTTATACATAAATGAAAAGAAGAAAGGCCTGAAGAATAAAATAAGCTGTGTCACAATTACTTTTTACAGACTTACATTCTTATAGATAATTCTAACTTACAACACGCACATAACAAAAACAAAATTAAAATGTTAATTTAGGCCACTTGAGAACAGGAGGAGTTTCATACCTCTTATAGCATCGTGTAGTTAAAAAATACTGACTTGTTGGAAAAGTCCAACTAAATTTAGAATAATAATATTTCCAATGATATAATTAATTTAAAAAAACTGTGAGTTAGTATTTCTTTCTGTACTTAAAAAAGGTAATTTATACAACCAAAACAAAATCCAGACAAATCTTTATTTCCATTTTCCGTAAATATTTATTGAGATTTCATTGTGAATAGATTTATTTATGGGCGAATATGGATTTCGAATGAGTGTAGATGAGCGAATGTAGTCATTGTTACAAACTAAAGCCGACTATTCCTTAGAAAGTGTCATTAATTAATAGCCCAATGACAAATGGACAGTCGGTGGTTATCAGCTGATCCTTCTCAAAATGTGTTATGACTCTGATTGGGATCGAACTGAGAACCTTTAGCTTATGAAGCTGGGATTGAACCAACTACGCTACCGACCAATTTTGTTTCTTAACATCATAAGTCAACCATTATAAGTACAGTAACCCCTCTCTTATCCGGATCTCCCATATCCGGACCCTCCGATATCCGGACGCAATTTTGAAAAATGCAAAAATTCAAAAAACACTCTAGGAGGCCAATGTTTGTTGACCAAGTACTGTATGTAATCGCGATCGATGTTTGTAGGCTGGTTAGTAGGCGCCGGATTCCAAGAAAGTGGACGTGAGGGTTGTGCGATGTGCACGTGCGCGAGCAAGGTCACTGACTCGCGAAACAATACTGTAATAGAACTCCCCCCCTCCCATCCGACCCAACCCACCCCAACACCCCACTGCGTGGTGACTACGCTACACCTGCGTCAGTAGTCAGTGCTGTCTTTGTTGTGCCCGAGTGACATTGTCTTTGTTTGTACTGTTCGTTTTAGTTTCGGGAAGGAAGAGTGCTAGAGGCGAATAAGTTGTTATGGCCGAAAAAAGAAAAAAGATTGTCATTACGATGGAGGAAAACTTAACGCGTTAAAACGTTTGCAAGCGGGTGAAAGTGCAAAAAAGATAGCGAGTGAGATGGGAGTGGGGACTAGTACAGTGAGTGACTGGAAAAAATCACGTGAAAAAATAGAAAAATGGTGTTCTAACCAGGCATCAAGTTCAGGAATAAAAAAGTGCAAAATGATGAAAACAGCTGTGAATGACAAAGTGAACGAAGCATTGTTTTTGTGGTTTATTCAATGTAGATCAAAAGGACTGCCCGTGTCTGGACCCATTTTGCAAGAAAAGGCGCTTCAATTTAATAAGGAAATCGGAAGTGATCCCAATTTCAAAGCCAGTGAGGGGTGGTTGGAAAAGTGGAAGAATCGACATGGGGTAAGAAAGCTTCAAATAAGCGGAGAAAAGTTGTCAGCAAATGAAAACGCTGTGGGAGAGTTTAAAATGTTTTTACACAAGCTGCTTGACGAGGAAGGAATCAGCGGGGACCAGTTATACAACTGTGACGAAAGTGGTTTGAACTTTAAAATGCTACCTAGCTGCACTCTGGCTTCCAAGGAAGAAAGTAGCGCTCCAGGTTATAAGAAGAAAAAGGAGAGGGTTACAATAATGGCCTGCAGCAACGTCACAGGAAACAATAAACTCAAACTTTGCATGATTGGAAAATCAAATAAACCAAGGGCGTTTAAAAACTTCAAAGATCAGTCGACATTACCGGTGTGGTACAGAGGACAAAAAAGCGCTTGGATGAACTCTGCGATCTTCAAAGAATGGTTTAACAATCAGTTCGTCCCGTCTGTGGAAAAGTATGCTGAAAAAAACAAGTTGCCAAGGAAGGCTCTTTTATTGCTTGACAACGCCCCTTCACACCCGTCTGCAGATGAACTGAGAAGTGGAGAAATAAAGTGCGTGTTTTTGCCACCAAACGTTACCTCTTTGTGTCAGCCAATGGATCAGGGGGTCCTTGAAACACTTAAGCGTTGGTATCGACGTAAGCTACTGACAATCATTATTGAGGGCATGGATGTGGGAAAGAGTGTTTCTGAGTGCCTTAAAGACACTGACATGCTGGATGTTGCCTTGTGGATTTCTAGCGCTTGGGAAGAGCTCAAACCGATAACGTTGGTTAAATCTTGGAAAAAGCTGTTAGATCACAAAGTAGACCAAGATTATAGCAAAGAAGAAGGAAAAGAAGAAGAAAACTGCAATGACAAAACAGGTGAAGAAATCGTTCAACTTCTTAGAAACGTTCCTGGTTGTGACGACATAGACAGTGACGCAGTGAGTGAGTGGGAGAAGGAAGACGAAATCCAGGAGTTTACTGACAGTGACATCATTGACTTAGTGAACACAGACCCCGCTCCTGACGACGAGGAAGAAGAAGACCAGAAAACAACCATGACGCACAGTGAGGCTTTCCAGGCCATCGAACAGCTGATCGAGTATATCGAGAAACAAGAGGAAGCAACGGGAGCCGATCTTCTGCTTTTTCGTAGGTGGAGAGATATTACGTCAAAGAAGCGAGTTCATCGAGCCAAACAAGCCACAATAACATCGTTTTTGTCCAAAAACTAACTGTGAGTACAAAGTAAGAGCTGTTCTTGTGGTTTAATTTTATTTTACTCTATATACAGTACTGTATTTTTGTTCATTACTGTACTTTTCCTTATTTTTATTTCATTTCTTTATGCTAAAGCTGTAGGATAAAATTATATTACTCTATGTACTGTACTCCACTGTACTGTATTACGTAATATTTTTTGAGTTTTGATGTTACGTACTGTATTAAAGTGTTATTAGTACCAAAATACTGTTGTTTTATTTAATAAACAAACGTTTCTGTATTTAAGGCTTACTAAAATTGAGTACCGTAGTTGTTGTACAGTATTAATTTGTTTTCTTATTAAAAAAAAAATGTTTCTCTCATATCCGGATTTTTTGTTATCCGGATCGGCCGGCGCCACATTAGTCCGGATATGAGAGGGTTTACTGTACTTACGATATATTGGTAAAAATGTTAACTTTTGCCAAACTGCATTCATTATTTCCAAATGATGTCTTTTTATTATCTAATTTTTAAATACTTATAAGTAATTAAACCTAAACATATTATATCAATATCACTTTTCCTTTTTAGATATATGAGTGGTGTTGCAATTTTGACAACCTCAGCAGAGTATGTGGAATTTATTAACAAATGCCGCCTTCACTCACCAACAGGGAAAGATAAATATTTAGCTATTGTGGTTGGAACACCAAGGTTTCTAGAGAGTAATATAAAACTTGGTTTCAAATTGGAAGAAAATAAAAACGTAGGAAAAAGAGTAAGTAAAATGTTAAAAAAGATTTCTTTAGACTTGAAGTAAGCAACTGGTACAGATGGTTTTTATAACAATTTTCATTCAAAGATTAGTCTGCATTTTTGTTCTCAAGTAAAACCTTCATTTTTTCAACAAAAATAAGAAACAAAATCCATAGTAATTACTGGAGCAAAAAATATATCTTTTTGTCAATATCTAATACATTGAGGATCAACATCTAACATTTATTTTGTTGTTTACAAAGACACCACAGGCTATTTGCTACCCATACTTATTCTTCTGCTGCAAGGAAATACAGTTTACTTTCTGAACAGTCCTCATAGATTGCAACATCCTTCAGTAGTATACAAATGAGAGGTCTGGGCCAACACTCAAGCGTGACAGGTTGTCACGCAATGGTTAGTCGAGTGTGACATGACATCATGGTCAGTGAAGCAGGAAGTGACGTCTTTTAAACAAATATAATTATAACAATGGATTCTTGCATTAGAAAATCTACAAACCCGTTGTTTGTAACAAAATCTAAAAAACATGCAAAGGAAGAATATGTTTACTTTCAGCTTTATGGGAATCGCCTTCTAAAAAATTTAAAGATATTAAATCAAAAACTACAGCAACAATTAATTTGAAACAATAACTCAACAACCAAGTGTTTCTTCCAAAGAACACTACACTCAACTTGTTCAGCACTTTACTTTATCGGAGGATGAAGAAAAGACGTTACCTTGAAAATTAATTGTTATAATTGAAACATAAACTCTTTAATGTCAGAACATAAATTTTCGGAAGTAACTTAAAAATTAATTGGTAAGCTGGCTGTAAAATCTCAAACTATAGTATTTATAAAAAAATAATCATAATAATTTACATTTTCAAAAAAAATTGTAATATTCACAAAATCATTGAATTAAAAAAGTATTTACAAAATTATGACTCAAAAATTGTGAAATGTTTTCAAATTTAATTTGTAGGTATTTTATAAGTTAGTTGTGTTGTGTGTTCATATACATATATATATTTTTTGTAAGTTAACTTATAGGAAAGTTATTTATGATAATTATTGTAGAACCCAATTTTTTTTTTCATCGTGTTTCCAATTCTGAATCTTCTATTTCAAACAACCGTCTTCTTACTCTGTCCCTTCATACCAATAACATTTCTTGCCAAAACCCTCCTTTAAGTGTTATGCAGCACTTGGTGAAACTAAAAAAAATTCAACTCTAAGCGTTTTCTGTATTGTCTTCATCATACATTTCATCTTCTGTGGTAACATAGTCATTTTCTGTACTGACGTCATCATTTTCTTCTGTAAAATCATCATCTTCGGATTCAACTATTTATTTAAAAAAAATGTATACTATACATATGTCTGGGTAAATTCAAAGAAGCCATGTTTGCAATGATTTGAATATCCCTGTTATTTATACCCATGTTAAACCAAATAATTATTTCTTCCCGTTTTATAATTAGTATGTGATTAGTCAGTTGCAATGTCATAATCGTTTCATTGTTTGTGCTGCAATGGCTTGTGTATTGACTACAGTGATGAGAAATTTGTCTTCAGTTCGTAGAGAAGAGTTTCACGATGAGTGGTTATTAGTTGTGCATAGAGAATTATTTCATGACAATATACATTCTTCGCACTTTAATTTTAAAACTAATTTACTTACAATGTATCCACAAATGTAATAAATTTTCTTTAAAAAATGAAGATATACTATCAGTATTTTCAATATGTCCAAAGAGTCTACTCCATTAAAATCTTCATCAAAGTCTACCCCAACTTGATTTTGAATTTGTGAAAAATTGATGACTGAATCCTGACAAATTGTGTCAAACTTAAGGCAGTTACATCCCTCCGATGAAGTTACGTTGTTTCGAAACATCAGTTTACGTAAGGCCCGCCTGAACTGTTGTACGTTAGGATTGTTATTGTGACCATTGCTGGATCTTATGCAAGAAAATAGCAGTTCTATATGATCTTGTGAAAGCTTATATGTAAGTATATATTTAAATCCTCTTAACAAGCGAACAGAATTTATGTCAGATAGGAAACCTAGTGCAAAGGTTTTCCGGGGGTGTTTCAAAATTGGTACATTATCAATTTGTAATTTAGATAAATAATAATATGCTGAGCTTAACATAGAATCATCGTATACTTTATTGCACAGCTTAATTGGTCTTTTGAAATGTTTTCCATGCGGATCTCTACTGTTGAGGTGGTCAAATAACTGGTCAACTACTCTAATGAACAAAGTCTGGGTGTTTTGTGTTAACAGAAAAGCTAAAGCATCAGCAAAACTTGAAGGTAATGTTTGAGTGACTACTCTAACATCCATTTTTCTATTTTTATAAAAAACACGTTTATCTGATAACTTATTACAAAATTTTACCCCTTCCTTCTTCTGTAGTTCATATAATTTTTCTATATACTTAAAATCTATAATACCGTGTTGAGAACCAATTAATCTGCAATCAGCTAACGCATTGCGGCACAGTTTAAGCATATGGCAAGGGTCTAAGACAGCACATATTTTGCTTAGAACATCTTTAACAAAGTGCGGTTTTTCTGTGAAATCACAACCTAATATTTTCAAAGCACTAATATTACTACTTGCTCCATCAAAGGTAACATTGTGAACAAGAACTCTGATTTCAAAAAGCTGAGAAATAGCCATTTTTATCAATTGTGAGATAACTACTGAATTAAGCTTGTTAGTAAAAAAATATCCTACAACACACTTAGAAACTATTTGAAACACTAAACTTTCAGTTGCGAGTGTTTCATAGTTGTCAACTTTCACTCCTTCCATACCTACATATCCCAATGTTTTACTACTATTATGGTCAAATATCAACTGTTTCCTAATGCACATTGAGTCAAATACTAAGCTCACGTGTTTCATAGTTGTCAACTTTCACTCCTTCCATACCTACATATCCCAATGTTTTACTACTATTATGGTCAAATATCAACTGTTTCCTAATGCACATTGAGTCAAATACTAAGCTCACGTGTTTCATAGTTGTCAACTATCAACTCCTTCCATACCTACATATCCCAATGTTTTACTACTATTATGGTCAAATATCAACTGTTTCCTAATGCACATTGAGTCAAATACTAAGCTCACGTGTTTCATAGTTGTCAACTTTCACTCCTTCCATACCTACATATCCCAATGTTTTACTACTATTATGGTCAAATATCAACTGTTTCCTAATGCACATTGAGTCAAATACTAAGCTCACGTGTTTCATAGTTGTCAACTTTCACTCCTTCCATACCTACATATCCCAATGTTTTACTACTATTATGGTCAAATATCAACTGTTTCCTAATGCACATTGAGTCAAATACTAAGCTCACGTGTTTCATAGTTGTCAACTTTCACTCCTTCCATACCTACATATCCCAATGTTTTACTACTATTATGGTCAAATATCAACTGTTTCCTAATGCACATTGAGTCAAATACCAAGCTCACGTGTTTCATAGTTGTCAACTTTCACTCCTTCCATACCTACATATCCCAATGTTTTACTACTATTATGGTCAAATATCAACTGTTTCCTAATGCACATTGAGTCAAATACTAAGCTCACGTGTTTCAAATGCTCATTACTATTTGCATGTTTCTTTTAATACTGGAATAACTCATGCAAAAAATCAGCGCGACACTTAAAATGTGAAATCCACTGTCTTAAAGTTGAATGACTAGGCAGGCATAATTATTTATTTCTAAGAAACCTGTAAGCTTTCGGGGAATAAAAGTAAATAGTTAAAGCAAATTCCCTCATTTTATCTGAATAAATATTATTGAACTTGCTCTTATTTTTATTGCTTAGATTATTTATTACTAAATGTAGTGGAAATCCAGAGAAATGTTCCTCTAATAAATCAATAAGCTTCTGTTACAACCGTAGGCGGCACAGAAACACACCATCGCAGCCTAAAACATCACAATAATAGCATGCGTTTATAAGAGGCGGCGAGTACTGCGTCCTGCCAGTGGGTGGAGTAGCGCCATGCCGTTTCTGTGGCAAGCTTTGCGGCGAGAGTCGGCGATCCAGTTCTCTTATATAGATCGATGGTCACGACTGGTGGCCCAGACAGCATTTGTATATTACTCCTTCAATTACAAAAAATTATTTAAATTAAACATTTTTAATAATTTCACAATTATGATCTGAAGATGCTGTAACTGGCGAAAATGCATTAATTAAAAATAAAAATTGTGGAATTATTAAAAATGTTTAATTTAAATCCATCGAAATTACACCAAGTACCAAATAAAGAAAAATACAAGAAAATACTTAAGTGATCTTGTGTACTTAAGTGCACCATTAATCATTGATTTTTGTGTTTTAATTAATTTAAAATTGATGAAATTGGTTTTAATATAGCTAATAAAAGTGATTTTACTTTTTTTAGTCTAATTACTAAACTCCTGATGTTCTGATGAAAGATACTCTGCAAATATAAGTATTTTATATGTGCATAGAGAATATTTCAACATTCTCTATCTGTGCCCTGACTATGAATGTTTTTTTTTTTCTTGTTAATTGTTGGCGCATAAGTGTTATACAGTCAAAACAACAAGTGCGAGAATCAGTTCGGTACAGTAGGAGCTAAAACTATTCATGCTTTTCAACAAATTTCTTCAATTCATCCGATCATTACAGACACTCTTACAACACATAATTTAAATGTTACTTATGGCGTTGTATTAAGGATAATACTGATTTTATTCCCTGGATGCATTTCATTTATGATTAAACGTAAATAAAATACTGTATTTTTTATTCTTTATTTTTTTGAACATGTTCAAATAAATGTGGTTTTACACGTTTTATAAAAACCTAATTATTAAGTAACACAATTCTATAACAGAATATAAGGATTTGTTTACTACAATTATCATAATCTATTTTGTTTTTTAGTTGATCTGCCTAAAGTGAAATACTTGAATTTTGTTGTAGTTCAATATTAAGGTTTGGCAGGACTAAAGCATTTCCCTAGTTTTATATTTATGAATGTCATTGTTTGTTTTCAAGTTATTGCAGTGGTCTCTGAAATGTATAATCAAAACACAGTGTTTTACCCAGGTTTTACCGATTCTGATGTTTTAAAATTTATTATATGGTCACAAATTAAATTTGTTGTACTAGTAGTTATTTTGTTAAGAAAATATTTAAGTATTTTAAGGGATGACATTATTTTAATAGAAAGTGATCAGAATTTACCCTAGAAACCATGTGATCAATACGCTCATTTCAGCTATGCATACCGTACTAAAAATGTAGTTTTTTTAATCCTCAATTTTTTTCTTTTATGGATATACTTGGTTGTTATTTTTCATTTATACTGTGAAGAAACAAACATTGTTAGATTTTTTTTAAACTAAAAAAGAATTTTTTACTAAAGGTTAAACTGTCCACCAGTGGTCCTCAACCTGGGGGGCGCGCCCCCCTGGGGGGGCGTGAGAGAATTTCAGGGGAGGCGTGAGGGTACAAAGAAAAAAAATTAAAAAATATATATTTTGTTAAAAAACAAAAACTTTCAAAACCATCAAATAAACTTCGTATTTAAATATATCTGGATTTTTATTTTGCATCCCAGCTTTTGCTAACGTAGAGTTAGCATCGTCAGTTTCATAATTTCACTGTTCTAACTTGAACCAACCAATTATTGACTGGAGGGGAGGCGTGAGCTATCTGCCAGTGCTAAAAGGTTGAGAACCGCTGCTGTACACAATGGGCTGAAATTGTAATAATATGGTTTATTTTGTGATGATTGGTGATTGATTGACTTAATTGGATTACATTTTGTAGCCAATTCTCTTACAAAAATGGACCAACAGAGCGTACAAGCGAGGAGAAATCAGGGTTGGAACTTTTCAACACCAAACAATATCCAGTGGCACAGAGAAATTGACTAGTCTTGTCGAGGTAAGCCTGAATTCTCCCTGTAAACTGAATGTAAGAAACTAGTTGTATAATTCTAGTTAAAATGAATTGTGGCAAGTTCCAAGTCGATGAATTGTAAAAAAATGTAATACAATATACTTTCATCAGCATTATAGTATATATGAACTTGCTTCCTTGAAGATATTGCAGCTCAACATAGACGTAAGTGAAAACTCAAACAACTAGTGAATGACTTTCTCTAGAGTAACATTATTTCCAACTTGTCCAAGTCTCCCAAACAACAAAACTCTGCAGCTCCTTTAATTTCTTTCTCATGTAAATTAAATAACATGAAAATAGTAAAGTTTTTCTCTCTTTTCCAATACTTTCCTGTACATCGCTGTAAATTCGTCAATTTTGTATAAAAACAGTTAAGAAAATACACAATACCTACATTTTATTGTTTTGTTATAGATTTGTATTGATCTTCGTAAATACCATGCGTATAGAATATTCTGCAGTGATTATCTGCTGTCTCCAGTCCTGGGTGATAACCTGCTCGGCAGTAGGGTTCAAACTGTGATGGGAGTTCCTGTTGTGGTTGACCCATTCAGTGATGCAGCCAATTCTCCTCAGGTACTTAAAAATTCTCCTACAGTAGAACCCCTCTAAATTACCCTCAGCTGGTCCGTCACTCTAGTTAATCCGACTGTTCTCTGATTTGTCAATAACTGAATGTCTGTCGCATGCCTCGCATCATTGTTTACATTGTGTTTCCGCTTGCCCGCTTCAGAGATTTTTCAACTCTAGTGTTTTTTCTGCCGGTGTACTTGTTTTTGTATCTTACTGTATAAATTTAAACTTTGTTGGTTTTAAAACACTATTCTTATTTTTTCTCTTTCTTCCGTATTTGCTATACAGTACTGTGTGTTGTGTACTGTACTTACTAGATTGTATTTACAGTTATAATAATAAAATGAAATTAAAAAAGGTTTTTTTTAATAATCTGATATTTCCTGTATCCCAGGCCCGAAGGTGATGGTCTTTTTTTCCTTCGTGTGGTTCTGTAGTTACAATTCAAGCTGATAAGTTGTGAAAATAGCTTGATACTATTTACCTGAAAGCTTCCGTATAATTAATATGGAAAAATCGAATAATAAAACCTTCTGATTTCACCCATGTGACATCACAGCCTTGCTATAATACCTACCGTTTGTTCTAGTTACCTCACGGCAAATTCACGTCAGTCTACTAACACCTTAAAGTAGTAAACAAATAAAGAAAGATTACTAGTTTTCAGTGCCACTGGCACTTTCCTCGGTGAGTAGGTACTGTATTTGTTTACTACTGTAGTGAGATGTTGGTGGATTTGTCTTCTTAGGTAAGTTTGCTGATGCCCTATGTCTCCTAATATACTAATTCTGGGCACTTTAACCCAACCTAAGATGGACAGTTAAGAATCCTGTCCTCTGTTCTAAGGTAAAATAAAGTCATAATTGATAATACTTTAAATAAAGTAACAATATAAAAAACAAAAGTAAAATTTTGTTGTGCTTCACATTCTCTCTAATCCCAGAATGATAAAATGCTTTCGAAAAGCTAAGTTTTTATAACAAATCACAGGAAATATTTTTTAGCAAGCCAGAGTCAAAAATAAATTAAATATAAATATCTTTTATATTTTATTATGTCTCTTTGTCTTTACCTTGTAAAAATGTTGCTTTATTAAACGTGTTAAAAAAATCACAAACTCTTTGTTGTAGGTGCTACCAAAGCAAATCTACAGGTTGCTAGATCTGACTTCAGGAGAGTCAGCCTTGATCCCAATCCATATTCATCATGCTGAAATGCTTTTGCCAAGGTTTTTCAGGGACAAAACACCTTTACTACTGAAAGCACCTCCCCCTCCTCACTTTGACTGGACTTGTGAGAAATTGGGCTTAGTTACCTCGGCCCAAACAAGACAAATAGCCAGTGGTAGTCTGTAAATGTTAATAAAATACAGTTATAGTTTTTAGTTGAGTTTTATTTTCTATATTCTACCTTTATTTTAACTTGTTTTCTTAAAATTAAATTAGTCATATAACTATGCTCACTGGACTACTTGATGGCTTGGCGAAAAAATTGGTTCTCTGTATATGAAGAAACTTGAACGATAGTTTAGCCATTGTTGGGTACAGTTTTCTGTTTGAGAATTTTCACATAGTCTCATATTTCCAGCATTTGATATTAATGTCTGTTTTATCACTCTTTCAATTAGTTGATATACAGTTACACTAAATAAAGAAGAAAGTATTAAAGAACTTCCGTCTTGTGGTTAAGGAGTTTTATATTTTGTTTGACAAGAAAATAATAATTAATGAAAGCTTTAACGAAATTTTTGATTGTTTACTATACTGTAAAATTAAACTGAACACAGTTGAAACCAATATTTATAACCTATATTTTGTGAGGCCTTATAAAATGCTGTAATCGCCATTCATTTCAAAAATATTAAATATGAAAGTAAATATTTACTGTTAGACGACAGTGTTCTTTTTGAATGTGCTAGGAAAAAAACCTAACGATTGTACCTGTGAAACATTTTAAGTGCAGTTATGTTGTTAAAAACAAATAATTAGTAAAATGAAATAAGCTGCTTTAAAGTGCCTCAGTAATCAGAAACGAGAATCATGTTGTTACCTCTATAATTGGGCTGCATAGTAAGCACCTGCGTGTTATAATTAGGGCATATAGGAGTTCCAGCGCCAGTGGGAATCTTTTTGTTGTTTTCATTACTATTCATTATTATTGCTATTATTATTTGTAATTTGAATATATAATGAATTAATTTAATCGTTCTAAGCTTGATTCCTTGGTGTTAATCAAAACAATGGTCACTGCTGCTAATGACGTAAAATGGACCGGGCTTGCTATTGCACTGTCAACTCGCAGCTTATCGCTTTGGTTTACATGGCAATTTATAGATGGAATTACACAGTGGGGGAAGAGTAGTTATCTGCTTTACTCTGCATCTCACTCGTACCAGTGCGTTGAAAAGGTCATTTTCTATGTGTCCTATGTATAACATGGTGACATCTTATTGAAAGGTAAGACAGCTTTCCAGCCCCAAATAAAACCTAAATAGTATTTGTATTTTAATGAATATGCGATATAACTAGCAGTAACATTATGTGGATAGAAGTAATTCTCATGCAATAAAACTGACTTCAATTGCCTAAATAGTCTTGTAGCAGACAACAATCAACAATACACTCAATAGTATCTGTAGGAATACTTGTTCCTCTACTACACTTATACAAAGGTCTGACATTTGCATAGTCCAGCAATTTCAGGCTTTTTAAGCTTAAATAAATCTCCTGTCATTAACTTTCAAACAATAAGATATGACTCTAAGCATGTTGGTAATTGACCCACCCACCCATTCAAATACTGTAGTATCAAGGTTGATAATTATATACAATAGATTGCCTGTTGCCTCACACTAGTACACACATCCGTTTCGTGCAGGTAGAATTTACGTCATAGGGAAGCCTCAGCTCTGTTTTTCTGCCTTCACTGCTGCAAACAAAACAAACAGCAACTATGTAAAATATATGATATTCTTACTAGATGACACTCCATTGTGCGTTGTTTAGTTTTGAATATGGTTTTTTTGTTTTGATTTGTAAATTCATATGACTATGAATGATTTTAATATTGATATAATTTAGTATAACTAAAAAAATTAAATTCTCACGTTAAAAACCAAGCAGTCGACCTTTTAGACAGTTCAGAAAAGATCTCAAGACTGAGAGACCAAAAAAATTCTGAACCTTCAGTTTATGTATGAACATGAACATGTAACAACATGAAGTACCATCACTGAATTGATACTTTTTAACGTTCATTAACTTTTCTTCGTATGGAGACTTCCACGGTCTCCATACGATATTCAAGCTATTTACACAATCGTAATCCGGGTTGGACCGTGTCTGGTTATTATGTACACTATGTACAAATTGCCGACGTTTCGAGCACATTGCAGCACTCATCTTCAGGGCGACACACTCTGCTACTCGATCCACAGAGTATATGAAATCAGACTCTGCTGCAAACTCTATTTATGTTGTTGGGGCCTCAAATCGTAACCACGGGCATCACTGTCCTCGATGTTTCTAGAAAGGCCCAGGTGGGTCTGGAATGTCCGGGAGTCAGGCTTAGGTATGCAAAGGTCATTGTCTGTGTCCGGGTGACTTGAAGTTATGCCATATGTTGTCTTTTCAACTGATTTAAAACTATTCTTACATTTAGGTAATTTGTTTATCATGGGCAGCCAAGAATCATGAATTTCAATTCCATCATCAAGATTTATATTATTAGGATGTTTTTAACTTCTATTGCCTCTCTGATTTTTCTTTTATATTATCTTGTATGGGGGCCAGAACGGTGGTTTCGTCAAATAAAATCAAATGTTTATTTTCAGTGGAGTGCTTTGCCACAGCTGATATCTCTGTATCTAATTTCTTGGTGCAACGAATGTGTTCTTTAATTCTTGTAGAAATTAGACGGCGGCTTTCACCCACATAACACTGATCACAACTACACTGTATATGGTACACTCCGGGAGTTTGAAGTTTAATCTTGTCCTTTACACTGCATAGATAGTCTTTAATTTTCCTATGTGGCTTGAAGAATGTTTTTATATTGTATTTCCGTAAAGTTTTAGCTAATTTATCTGTAGTACCCTTGATGTATGGAAGTACAACAGTTTTAATCCTATCTGGAAGCTGGGTTTCTTCTCCTGTATTATGAATGTGATTAACTTTTTGTTCTTGTTTTCTAAATACTTTTTTAATATTAGCTGTCGAATATCCATTTTGTTGAAGTGTTTTAAACAGATGTAATTTTTCTGATTTAAAGCTATTTTTTATCTGACAAAAATATTGCACGGTTTATTAGTGTATTAAGTACGGATTGTTTTTGTGCCGGATAATGGTGTGATTTGGCATCTAGGTATCTATCTGTCATCTGTGTGTGTTAGTTTTCAATAAACGGAATGGCCAATAGAACCATCGTTTTTCTACCAAAACTATAAGAACGGCAACTTTCTATCTTCTTCTAATTCCATAGTAAACTGAATGTTTTTATGTATAGAATTTAAGTGTCTTAAGAAGTTATCTAGAGAGTCCCAGCCATGTGGCCATATCACAAACGTGTCATCTACGTAGCGAAGGAAACAAATCAGGCACTGCTTTCAGCTCCACACAAACCTCGTTGTTTCTTTTATAAACCTTCTTATAAGGTTTATGGAATATCTATTTCTCAATGTCAAGATTGATTAGTTAGGTAGTAAACCAACAAGGAAACTTATTTTTAAAAGACTCCTTTTAACAAAATGTTCTGGAATTCAGTGTTGTACAAACATGCTGAATGTAATTGTGGTTTTCAAGTTGACCGTCGTCAGTTAATACGAGAAATTTGCGTTTGTCAATGTGAGTATCGGTAATGTGCAATCGATTAAATTTGTTTTAGCTCTGGCCAAAGTAAGAATGTTTCATTGAAAGCACCGAAGTATTTTCATGATGAATTGCCTCCGGACCACAATCTAATTAAACTAGATGTTTATATTACCTTATGTACAGTCAAGTGGCCCAACACATCGTCAGATGGCAACCGATTTCGACTGACTCATGTAGTTATTCTCAACCCACAAATACATAAAATCTTCACTCTTGTGGGGTGTCATAAGTCTTCAAAAACACTGAACACATACGGACGGACGACACACAAAGCGAACATTTATTAAAATTAAAATACGGCAGAGACACAGTCGGTACAAGGCGCGGGTGGTGCAGGTTGCAAGTCTAGATTGACGCTGTGACCTTGCAAAATCTTGCTCCCCCTCCCCCTCTCAAAGTTCTTATCAGGTTCCTTACGCTTTGTTATAGTTCCCTCGATGTTTGAGGCTGGAGAAAGTTCAATTCGAAGGAGAATTTTTCATTTAGAACAAACAGGTTGTTTTCCGGCCTTGTAAATGTATTCTTCGATCGTGTACAAATATCTACCTCTGTTTTTATGTATCTGTAATGTTTATATATTTTTATCAATGCCAGAATAGTTATGATTTGATTGATTAGGTGCTCAGCATAGGAAGAGATTTGTTTCTGTATGGTTTTTTTAGGCAGGTGTTCTTTGAAACGAGCTTTGAATGAACGCTCGTTCGTTGAATGAACAAACCCACAGCCCCCAATATTCAGAGGGCTACCTAAGATGCATAAGCCAGACATACCAATACGACCTTTAGTCGACTTCATTCCTTCCCCTGCATATAAAATTGCCAAGAAAATAGACACAGTAATAAGACGTGAATATAAGTTTGAAAATAACAATAGCCTCAGAAACAGTTCAGATATAGTACACAAAATAAAATATATGAAAATAAAAGATAATTATTCACTGGTTTCATTTGATGTTGTAAATCTATTCACAAATGTTCCGACCAGTGAAACATGAATGATTCTAAAAGATCATTTAGAAAATCACTTCATTAAGTAAAGAGGCGATTTGTGAATTCATAAAACTAACTGACATAGTAGTACTCAAACAAAACTACTTAATTTTTGAAAACCAAATATATTCACAGAGAGGGCCTAGCTATGGGTTCCCTCTATCAAGGATCTTATATAAAATCTTTTGAACCACATTGAAAATAAACATTTGTTCTCACAAAATAATCGCCACAAAGGCAGAATTATATTTTATTACCGCTATATGGACGATACCATAGTACTGTTTAATGGAACAAAGAGGAAATTAAAATTGTTGTGTTATATTTAAACTGCATGCACAACAATCTGAAATTAACACTAGTGGAAGATAACAACAGAGCATTTAACTTTTTAGACCTGACCATAACAAGGACCATCGAATTTAACAATAACAATCGACCATAACAAGGACAAGTTCGAATTTAAAATTTATAGAAATCCCACTATACCACTTCAGACAATACACAGCACTTCGCACCATCCTCATAGCCAGAAATTAGCCACTTACCACAGCTTTGTCAATAGGTTAATCTCTGTCCCATTGAATAAAGATGATTACAATAATGAATTAAACACCATTAAATATAAAGCTGACTCTAATTGTACAAGAGTGACATTATTGATAAACTTATCCTTAAACATAAAAATAAACCACCTCTTTAGATAAAAACAAAAACATAACTTACATATCCACAGATTTTGGAAATAATATTAAGTAGCACATTAAGGAGTGAACTGGCAAAAAATGAAGCGAACCTTTCATTTAGAACAAAAAATAAACTTTCTTCCTTTTTAAAACCACGGAAAGCCCCCTCTTCAGATAAAACTATAGCAACAGAAGTATATAAACTTAATTGTAACAGCTGCCCGAGTTTTTATATAGGCCAAACAGTGCGTTCATTCAAAGCTCGTTTCAAAGAACACCTGCAAAAAAAAAACACAGAAACAAACCTCTTCCTATGCTGAGCACCTAATCAATGCAAATCATAATTATTCTGACATTGATAAAAAATGTAAAAATATTACAGATACATAAAGACAGAGGTAGATATTTAGACACGATCGAGCAATACCACATTTACAAGGCCGGAAAACAACAACCCCAGTTTATTCTAAATGAAAAATCCTCCTTCGAATCGAACCTTCTCTATGAAACAGCCTCAAACATTGAGGGAATTATAACAAAGCGTAAGGAACCTGATAAGAACTTTGAGAGGGGGAGGGGGAGCAAGATTGTGCAAGGTCACGGTGTCAGACTCGCAACCTGCACCACCCGCGCCGTGTCTGCCATATTTTAATTTAATATTTTCCGCGTTGTGTTTTTTTTGTGTTGTCCGTCCATATGTGTTTAGTGTTTTTTTAGACTTATGACGACCTCACAAGAGTGAAGATTTATGTATTTTTGGCTTGAGAATGACTATATGAGTTAGTCGAAACCGGTCGCCATCTGACGACGTGTTGGGCCACTTGACTGAATATATTGTAATATAAACCTCTAGCACTGAAGTAGTTCATAACATATTTCTTATAATCATATTAAACTAATAGCATAGACTTTCTAGTATAATAGAAGGTCTATGCTAATATCTGCAGACGATTTCAGGGTAGGGATGCAGTGATGTGTCCGCAAATAAAGAAATTTTTTGTTATATTTAACATATTAGAGGAATTTAATTCAAAGCTGGACTAACTATTAAATACAATTCAAAATAATATATATATATATATATATATAACGAGCTAAATATGGCTCATTAATGTTGGTATTGCCATAGACCTTCTATAATACCATATAATAGAAGTTCTATCATAGACCTTCTATTATACCAGACAGTCCCATCCCAGCCAGAAAATTGAAGACAGTAAAAATCGGAGCGGAGGCAGAGCAACCTAGTAGGAACCACTACAAACAATTTTATACCCCCTGATTCATGCGACTCTACTGGCAATCTCGGAAATAAGACGTGACGTAATTTGATGATGTCATTCCCCCCCCTCATGTCTCCAGGAGGCAAATACCTGCGTGGCGTGGGAACGGAAATAAAGCGAGCGAAGCCCAAACATTCAAACAGATTCTTCAACTGTGTCTCCATTTCAGTTAGCGTTGAAGGTTTTAATCTTTCAATATACACTGGGGCACTCAGTTCAGTACCTCAGAGAATTTTGACATCCTTTTTATATTTGTATGGATAACACTGACGACCACCATGTTTCATGACTTAATTATTAAATTATTTCACAAAATTAATTACTTTTTAAAAATACAAAACCAGCAATTAAACAAGAACTATAATATATATAGAAACCAACTTTAAATTTAAAAGTTATAGAGAATTGTATGCTCTATAAAACTATTCTTTCAGAATACTATTTCGTCCAGCCTGATAATTAAAAATAAGTGTTTATTCTGGACACTGAAATGCTAATTTTTCACTTTTAAGCCCCATTGTAAAAAAACTATAATTCTTAAAACATTTCTGGTAGATTTATTAATTACTTTGGTTATTTACAAAACTTTTTTACGCTGGTCAAACTTACCTGATCAAGAAATAAAAAAATTCCTCGCTTCTTGAAAATTTCATGTCGCGGGTTTTTAATGAATTAAAATGAGGTTTTCATTTTGACGCTTATATAAAATATCTGTAACAACCACGTTATAATAAACATTTACCATTATAATACTTGTTTCTTCCTGTACAAAAATATATGCCACATGTGTACCTTAAATTCAGTTTTCTTGCTTCAACGAGCGTTGGAATCTGATGGCGCAGATCTGTATAACCCAGCTACTTGGAGAAAAAGTGTTTAGGAGATTGTAGGCGATAGGTTCCATGCTCGGTCCTCTTAATACCGACACGGCCTCCGCTTAATGGTTGCCATCGACGTGGACATTACAATAGAAGTCTGTGATGTCCATGTTGGATGGTAATTAGAGTTCGAATTTTGTGTAGGGGAGAGAAATGAGTGTCAGACTTATCAGTTACCTGTATATCAGACCAACACTACGTGGTTCGGAGTCTACATAAAGCTGTAGGTCCCTTAGTTGCCCTGTCTGTTGGGCTATTAATAAATTGTCATTCTGAGGAATAGTTGAACTCAGTTAGTAACCAGACTACACTCATCCTACACACATATCATCATTCATATTCGCCTTAAAATACGCACAACGTTGTGTCGGTATCTCATTATTAAGTAAGAATGTAAGAACGATATCGTGTTTTGTACGGCCGAGTCACCTATGTTTTTATTATGCAAAATTTATATTTTCAATCGCTAAAATTAAACCCTATTTATTGGAAATGTAAAATCTTAGAATTTTTCTGGGGACGACATGATTATACCTTCCTTCCAAATTTCAAAAAATTACTCTTGTATTAATTTACCTTTTCTATAAGTAATTAGGTATGATTATTGTTATCAAAAGTTATAATAACTTGAATCTCTTTTTACTACATTTTAATAATTTATCAGTTACTTTTATCTTATAAAAGGGAGGGATAGGTTGGCACTCGAAACTACCATTAATAAACTAAAAAATTACTGTTTATATGTTAATCCCGTAGCAAGACACGGGTAAACAGCTAGTAAATGATTCGAGTCTAATATAAATAATTATAGCGTTCGTACTACTATAGACTATATCATTATGACTAAACGTAGAGACTGTTAATTCAAATATGTTCATTATTACATAGTAGAACTGAGCAGCAAGAAGATATTTCTAAATTAATCTAAAAGTAACAAATGTTCAAACGTAAATAATATATTTATAATAATTTAACTAAGGCTAAGGCGATGTTTATAATATTCATGAGATTAGTATGAATGAACAATGATATTAGTAGTAAAATTATGAAATATCATGTAGATATTTCATAATGTTAGAATTAAGTTTGTGTTCAGAAGGAGTTTAGTTTGATCTGTGTGTATAAAAACGAGTGTACGTGTATGTCTATTTTCCTCTATTACTACATAGAGTTTCATTCATCCTATCGTTATGAAACTTTTGGAAGTTATATAGTCCCCCCCCCCCCCCGAACACAAATTTATAAAATTACATAACAATAATAAAAAAAACGTAGTTACATTCCTTCTGTTAAAGTTCAGAAAAATGACAATCCTTCAGGCAAACTGCACACAATCGCCGCTCTTTTTAAAACTAAATAAAATATTAAAATACGTTGGATATAGTATCTTTAGTTCTACGCTATGTACGACTTTCATTCGAACTTCCACGTAATCTGGAAAAACAGCATTATAAATTAAGAACACGTTTATATGTGGGCAGTTTTAATAACACAGTCTTAATTAGCGAGCGCCGAAAAGCAGAGTAACAATCGCGTGAGCTATGTTGGGTTGCCATACGTATAGTTGCAATGGCTGAATGCTGAAACCAGTCATATTTTTCTGTAGAGATTACTTTTTTTTAGTAAAGAACCATTGTTTTTAATGGCTTCAATAATTCAGTACATGACATGTCACTGTAAACTTTTATGCTCAGACCACAGAATTATTCTGTGCTCAAACCCTCTCCACTGACAATCTATTCCGATCGGGTGTCCGGTACGATACGAAAATAAATCGAAAATCGTTTAGTAAATATTACTAAGACAATACAAATACTTATAATAATACTACTATTGGAGATATAAATATAAACACGCTGTTGGACAATGATATCTCGGAGCGGTACCTGAGCTGTCTGTTGGGGGCAGGTCTTGTGCAGTGCATTGACAGGCCGACCAGAGTCACTGATAACACTGCTACGTGTCTGGACCACATATTTATACGTCACAATGACATGACTAGAGTACAGGCTGCAGTGCTCCAGACACACACCACAGACCATTACAGTACAGGACTGACAGTCACTCTCACTCACTCCACTCACCCTACTCACTGTCATACTGCGGCTGACAACACGTACATAGACTACAACTTACTCGACAACAACCTACAACACGTGAATTGGGACACAGTCACTGATCTTGAGGAGGTTAATGATTGTGCCGGTGAATTTAATAGAATAATAGTACTGTAGAAACAATTGAAATTTCGCAGAAAATTAAAAATAACACAACCAGGTTGAAGAAGCTAAAGCCTTGGATCTCTACTGAGCTAATAAAAATGATACGTACTCGAGACAAATTAAGTAAAAGGGTAAAAAGACAGCCTTTTAATCTAACGCTCAAGAATCATTACCGTCACTACAGATTGTTTTTAAGTGTTGAGTTAAAAAATGCTAAGCGCATCTACAGTACTATAGAACAATGCTTCATGAATGCAGCAACAAACCTAAGCTTTTTTGGGGAATAATCAATGAACTCTCTGGGGGTAAACAAAAAAAAGATGAGTTTCCAATGGATAAATATCACCCTGATGTTTCACATTTTAATAATAATTTGTTCAAAGAGGTTGCAGATGAGTTTAATATATTTTTCTCGAACGTTGGACAAACCCTGGCACATTCTATTGCCTCAACTGGAGAACTACTAATCACTGACGATGACTACAGACTTGACTGTACTTTCAACTTACACACTGTCACTGAGCTTGATGTGCTGCGACACGTGACAGCGCTGCGCGGCGGCTCGGCGCCGGGCCCTGACAATGTTCCTGCAGCTGTCCTCAAACAGTATTTCAATATTATCTGTACCCCTTTCACCCACCTGATTAATTTGAGTTTATCTTCTGGCGTTTTCCCCGATATTCATAAGATAGCCAAAGTTCTTCCACTGTATAAAGCTAATGATGTTACGGATAAAAATAATTTCCGCCCCATCTCTCTCCTCAGTGTGTTCTCTAAGGTGATTGAAAAAATTGTCAAAGAACAGCTTGTAGGTTACCTTCACGCCAACCAGATTCTGACAGAGCGTCAGTATGGATTTAGACAGGATAAAACCATCTCGGATGTTCTTTTTGACGTTAATAAAGAAATTCATGATGCAATGTCAGCTGACGACAAAATTATTCTCACCTTTCTTGGTTTAAAAAAGGCCTTTGATAGTATCGATAGAGACATCTTACTTAGGAAGATGGAATCCATTGGTGTCCGTGGGATTTCTCTTGCTTGGTTCAATAGTTACTTAACGAATAGACGTCAATGTGTTTCCATTTCGCGTGTAAATAGTGACCTTCTTCCAGTAGATTACGGAGTGGTGCAGGGCAGTACGCTTGGACCAATTTTGTTCTTGATATACATAAATAATATTACAAAACTCAAATTAAAGGGTAAATTGTTCTTATTTGCAGATGATACTTTAATCTTTATGAAAGCAAAAACGTGGCACGAGGTTGCCTTGACGGCACAACATGATCTCTTTTATGTAAAAAAATGGTTTGATCAAAACATTCTTTCGCTTAATGTGTCCAAAACTAAATTCTTGCCACTGTCGTTAAGAACTAATTCAGACTTTAATCTAAATGATTTAGTGATTCACACCTGTAATAGTTACTTAAATCTTAACTGCGCTTGCGCGACCATTGAGAAAGTTCAGTTCTGTAAGTATCTCGGAGTTATCTTTGACAGTCGATTAAATTGGTCCAAGCATATTGACTACCTGAAAAAGAAGCTGCGCAAATACATTTTTTCTTTTAAAAATCTACGCGATATACTTTATGAGAAAGAAATCAAATTAGCTTACTTTGCGTACGTTCAATATTTACTCTCCTTTGGTATTATAGCTTGGGGAGGTTCTTTTAATAATCAGTTGAATTCATTGAGTGTTATCCAAAAGTCCATTTTGAAAGTAGGATTTAACAAAGAGAGACGATATCCTACTGATGCTCTGTTTCAAGACACACGAATCTTAAGTATACGCCACATTTACGTTAAAACCCTTCTGATATTTATTTTCAAACATTCAAGCACCATCTTCAAACCAATTTCTCACTTGTACAATACTAGATATGCACGTCACGTTGGCATTTCTTCTATGCAACTATGCAAAACGCATCTATCAACTAACTCGTTTTATAATTGTAATATTTTGTTCAGGAATTTGTGTAGGGAGGCAAACGTATTAGATGTCTTCAAATGTACGTCCTTATCTAGTTTTAAATGTAAAGTTTCTCAGTGGCTGCTGGGGCTCAGTGTGTCGGGAGTCGAGTCGCTTCTTGCAGCGGAGTACTGACATACACACACAGACAGACACGCAGACATACATGTATGACTTGACTACAGACAAGAATTGACAGAACGGACACCAGAACACAGACATCCACCGACCCACCGTACCATGCCTCTGCACAGTCACCCACACTCAGTGTTTCCACTCATGGAAAAATTTAATCCCGCTAAGACAGCGAAAAATCCCGTTTTATCCCGCTTTTGAGATGAAGCCAATACTCCGTTCGTGTGACTTACCGGGGGGTGTGGGGGATATTCCATCAACTGCAAAATGATCAATAAAAATGATATATAACTAACATTGAACAGAAAACAAAATATGGAACCTAAAACAATAATATAATAAAGAAATTAATGGTAAAATAGTAATCTTGAGCACATGGGCTCGAACCTAGTTTGACAAACATCTAGACCAAGAACAAATCTAACAATACACTGGAAATAACAAATAAGCATATTATAACAATCATTATTATTTAAACAAATTATTTTCACCAAAAGGGTGATTTAGATATTTGAAATTACAAAAATGAACACTTACGTTCAAGAGTCTCTAGGTGGATGTGTGTAGAGTCTAGGCAAGACAGACGAGCAAGACAAGACAGCAAGACAAGCAAGACAAGACCTGACAGCCCGAGTGGGAGGAAATCAAGGAACGAAAGAGTCCGGCCAACGGCCACTAAAGTAAACAAAACACAGCGCATGAGCGATCTCAGGCAGCCTGGCAAACCACGACGACAAGTAGCAATATGTACCAGTTAAACCATAGACCTTCTATTATACCTGGTATAATAGAAGGTCTATGGTTAAACGACCCAGTACAAACTATAGATATATATTGTATGGTTTAATGTCAGCTACTATTGGTTAATTTCAAAAAGCTGCGATGATTATTGGATAAAGTTCCAAATCATCATGGGGGAATATGGAATACCCCCCAGAAAAGTGGGGGGGCCCTCCCCCGGAAAATTTTTAAAAATTGAAGCCATAAAACCCCATATTTTAACGAGAATTAACACAAATAAGCATGTCAGAACTTTATAAAATGTGTAAGTTTTTGGTCTGCATTTTTGTTTTTCATAAGAGAATTCCATCAAAAACACTTTTTGAATCTTTATTGATTTTCTGTTTTATTCAAAATGTGTAATCTTTTATGAAAACTCTAAATTAAAACTTTTGGAAGGTTTTGTGCAACTAATTTTTTTTTTATCAATACCAACCTTCATAATTATTAAGACCAAAGACGGTCAATTAAAGTAAAGCTGCTACATTATTTTTATCTACTGTCAAAATAGGATAATAGCTTAATAGGTGAGATTTTTGGCATTTATAAAAGCAGCTGATATTATAAAGTATATAAATAATTAAAGTTATAATTCTTTGGAAAAAATTTCAAGTAGCAAATGTTTGTTATTTTAACTTGGTTTACTTTGAAATTGTTTTGACGGTAAACGAGTCAGTCAATCAATATCTCTGAGGAGTACAAATATTACAATAATTACAACAGTAAGGTGCTTAAAAAATGGTAAAATTTAAAAAATTATTTTAATGCACAAAAGTGTGATCTAAGTAAAATGCTGTAAAAACCCAATATTCTATGTAAATCTTAAGATCATCCCGCAAAATCCCGCTATCCCGTTTTTATCCCGCAATACCTCTAAAATCCCGTTAACGGGATAGAAATCCCGCGAATGGAAACACTGCCCACACTGCTCGCCGACCTGTCCTCCCCCTCCTCTGCCTTAGCTTGTGCTCATATCAGCAAAGTTGTTTTTCTCATGTACAATAGGTTTCTATTTCTGCCAGCCGTCGCCACTGTTCCTTATATCACCAATCAACTTGTTCCTACTCCAGTCTATCATATCAAACACCACTCATTATTTTCATTGACCATCCGCAAAAAAAAAAAAAAAAAAAAAAAAAAAAAAAAAAAATATATATACTGTATATATAATCGAATGTCTTGATAAGTAGCTTAAGCCTACGCACGGGCCTTGTCTATGTAGGCTTATTTCCATATAATTTAGTTTTTTTTCTTACGCTCCTGGAATGCAACATTATATATATATATACATATATATATATATATATATATATATATATTGTGTTTAATTTGTTTAATTCAATAACAATTGTTGTATGGATATTAATTTATGAATTATATTTTGACCAAATAGCAGTAATATTAATTTAAAGATTATTACTTGGCTGTAGTAGTTTCTTGTTAATTAGTATTCTTTATTATACCATTTATAAAATTGTACTGCAATCCCGTACAAGTAAAATAGTTTTACTGTATTCCTTAGTTTAAGCCATCATTTGTAATCTCACATTTCACTATGGACGGAAATAAAAATATTTGACTTTGATATTTGACTTTAATCTATTATTATTATTATAAAAATTTGGCCAAGAGAAATAAAAATAGAACATTTTCAGAGAAAAGAACTCTCTTTTTTTATTTAAAAATAGCATGATAACCGTAATAATTTAAGACTGAGCTATTAAATTGAATAATAACTATAATTAAGTACTCTTTATTCATTTTTTATAATAATACATGACCGGTTTCGGCCCTTGGGCCATCTTCAGAGTGTAAATAATATAACCTATAAGAAATGAACAATTATAAAAATAAAACAGATGAAGATAACATATGATTAATTTAGTGTGTGGGTAAGTTGAATTATTGATTATATAAACTTACATTGATTATATATATTTTGATTCTTATGTTTTTTTATTTGTCTTATTTTTTTTCATATATAGGATTTTTCATGTTAATTTGTGTATTTACATGTTCTGTGGTTCATTATAATTGTAAATTTTCTTTGGAATTCATTTTTTTCTCCTTTCTTCTCATGTTCTTAAGTTGTAACATTTTCATTGATATTTTGGTAATTGTGATTTGACTGGAGAATATGTTCAGCAAAGTTGAATTTAATTGATGTTGAGTTGTTGTTTCTTATGACTTGTAGGTTATGTGTTCTTTGTAACATAAATTAAATGTTCTTCCGGTTTGTCCTATGTAAAAAGAATTGCATTTCGAGCATTGTATTTTATATATTCCACATTTTTCATATTTGTTATTATTTTCTTTGTTAGATAGTTTGTTAATTAAAGTAAAACGTCACACAACACAAATTCACCACAGTATAAACACAAAATGCACAAATATACTACAATACAAGTTCAAAATGCACAAATATTGTGGTGATCGATCACCACAATATTTGTGCATTTTGTACTTGTATTGTAGTATATTTGTGCATTTTGTGCTTATATTGTGGTGAATTTGTGTTGTGTAACGTTTACTTGTACTGTATATGTACCAACACGTATTATACCAAAAAACTATTTAAAGTAAAAGTATTGTTCTTTGTTTTATAACTGAGTGTATATTTACTGTGTTGAAAAGTCTTTCTAATAGCCTTATTCATTTTTGTATTATAAGGAACAGTAATAACGCGTTAAAAAAGCACATGGAATAAATGAATACTGGTTCTTAGAAGTATAATAACATTGGTATAATATAACAATTAAAATTTACTACCAAAATAATTCACATGACATTTATATTTATTAGGGAAATAAGTAACACCTACAAAAAATAATCTTAACATTGTAACATTTGGTACAACATTTATCAAAGTGGAACCTAAAAAATAAATTTGCAATTTAAGAAAAAGTTTGAAAATGTATTTATCGTTGGTGGAAATTATAAAATAGTTTTTTATGAATTTAGTGATATGTGATTTGGTTTGTTAAATTGGTGATATATAATATTAATACCATATGTAATTTTAGAAGAACGAATGTCTATACCTTGGTACCAAGTATTATTAAATGAAATTTTACAACTTTCAGAAAATTGAATAACAACTACTGTATAAGATAATATATATTTACATTTAACCAAACCTGCATAAAATTGGAACGACAAAAAAAAGAAGAACAAATAAAATAACTAAACAAATTGACATATAAAACTATAGTTAACAACAAACCACTTTAAACATCTTTGAGTTATGAAATAAACTGCATCTTACGTTTAAATTAAACCATCACAATTAATCATGTACTGTAATGTTTCATCTTTAACATTTCATCACAGCAACAACATACTTAATACAATACAATAAATGAGATATGTACTATAATATAATTAATGGTATATAATGTAAAAAAATAACACTTTCATAAAAATATTACAGTAATAAGTTCAAAAATAATACTAATTTCCCAAACCAATTGTTTAGACAAATGCAATATTTATAATATTATGAAAAACAAGTTAGGATAGCATTCAACACTGGCAAAATCCCAAATAACATTCCTACTGATTGAAAAAAAAGAAAACACAACGTATTAACTAATTATTGTAATTGAAACAATACTATCATTACCATTTAAACTTTTTTGTTATATATACTAAACAGTTATAACTGTTATAACATTATTTTTTTAATGCTAAATATATGCCTAGTTGTTAATCATTATATACTTATAATTAATACCAAAGGTTACATATAAATACACCTAAATGTCAAATGTCTTAAAATTGGTTTTTATATATTTATTATTTACAATATGCATGATAGGTACCTATCTAAAAATAAGACATAATTGTCTTGGATTGATCTGATAATATCTCATATTACAACAGTTTTATTTAATTCGCAAACTAGGAGTGTGATTGAATTTAGGTATTAAAATTATTGCCTCAGTGTTTGGTATCAATAAATAGCGATGGCAGAAAACGATTAAAAATGCATAAAGCTTTTGGCCGGGCAGGCAGCCTTGGGCCGGGACATGGCCAGTCTCTCATGATAACCAACAAGAGCTGACGTAACGTGACGTAGTACGTGACGTAGTGCCTGACGTCTTTCCTTAGGAGGGTGGGTAATGGGTTGAGGGGGGAGAGAGCCAGCGCAGTCTGGCGAGGTCTCGAACAACTAGCCGACACGTTGAACCAGAACTACGACCATATCGCCCGTATGATGGGACTGTCTGGTATAATAGAAGGTCTATGGTTCTATGGCCTTGCATTGTAAATGTACGTATATGATCAAGGGCTTTGATTTGTAAGTAGCCACACATCTATGGAATATCGCGGTTGCATGTTGTAAACAAGCTGATCCCAGAAAAAAACAATAAAAACCTACCCTGGGCTAGGGAATTTTCAAGCATCCCTTCTTGTCTGTGTATAGTGTGTAATCAATTTTATTATTATGTCGTTTTTAACGATAATTTTACTCCGACGTTTTGTGTAAATATGTTTTAATTTATATAATTGAACCATTTTGGCAAAGTATATTATTAGGAAAGGAAAACTCAGGTACCTCTGAATTATATTTATTATTTTTACAGGGTAATGTTAAAAATTCAAAGGCAGTATTAACTAAAAGCCGATCTTGAATTTTATTTATATATTTGTAAATTGTGAGCCCTTTTCACACTATTATATTTGATGACAAACATAAAGAAAACAATGATCAAACTTAGGTGGAAGAATTTGGAGAAATTGTACACATAACCTCAATCAATGACTGATTAATTGTAATTTTGTGTATAATTCTCATCCTTTCTACTGATTAATTGGCTTATGTATTTTCTTAACTTAACCCTATGAAACAGAATGTTACGTTACACTTGTCCATTATGTTTTGTTGGATACCTAGATTGCTGGGATTCCATATTGACAGAAATAGCCTAGGCCTAGTTTAGTTATTGATTTCAGCGTAGTGATAATTCTGATTGGTGGACTAATACAGAACTGCAGCTGATTAGTAGTTTTTGTGTTGGTGTAGGCTTTGGTAATTTTTAGTAATCTTTCTTATAATAGGCGTAATTAGTATAATTTTTTAAAACTGTAGCTATGATGAGTCAGTTTTTGTATATATTTATAAAGGGCTTACGCAAATACTCCATTACTCCCCGCTTAATTAGAGTACCAACATTGTATAGTCTAGGAAAAGTTCTTTCAATTTTTCTGACACTGAGCAATAACAAGCGCAATAACTTATTGATGTAGGTATGCAAAAGCACCTAGCCCAATAGACTATACAATCTTTTATTTATTTATGACATACTACATTTTAGAAGAAATACAACAATGGCAGATACAGTGAATATAATGTTAACCATAATTTCTAACAATAAAAGTTATTACATTTTCCAGTGTTAATTAACTTACAGCATAACAGCATATTTAATCATCAACAATAATAAATAATAATCAATAACAACATTAAATAACAAGGCTCATGATTATACTAACAATAATAAAGGCTAGGCTAATAATGAAAATGATATCAACAAACAGAAACATAGGCTAATCGACAATAGATCTTGATGAAGACTAGTTTACACACATTTTAAGAAGGCCTACTTACACCAGGCTTATGATTTTTCCAGTTTTCTTGGTCCATAATTGTATGGTTTTCTGTCAGATAAAAATACTATTTTTCAAAATCAGTTTGTAATTGTATACAATTGTAAGTACTAAATTTGACAGTTGGTGTCAGTGTCACTATGAAATACGTCACTTATATATAGCTTGGTTGGGCACCATTTTCAAATGGATATTTTTGGTTTTTTAGGACTATTTCAAATTATTTATTCAGCTATTAAATAAAACATGCAGTACAGTAGGAAAAGTCATATAGGCCTTTTAAAAGTAGGTTATTAGTATCAGCATATACCATACTGATATCAACTACATATATCCAATTTACAATTTTTATTTTTCAGGCTTTGAAAAATATAATTAGCTCATGATGTCTTCCAACAAAGGCAACGACAGTAAATCAAAAGGTTTTGGATTTTCGGGTTTTCAAGTGAAAAGTCGCTCCGAAAGGGCGAATGCTCTCCCACCGCCCCCTAATAGTGCTCTCAGCAAACAAGGATATTCAACTATGACAGCAATTACCAACAATGCACTATCAGCCTCTTGGGGAATCCCAAAGAAAAGATCTAAGACTGAAGAAGAGTAAGTATCCTTAGATTTTTTATGCAAAATTGACAAAATAGGAATTGCATGCATGTTTACATTGCAACGTTTGCAGTTTTCTACCAGTTCCAGAGAGTCTCTATCCATTTTTAACATGCGCCATTAAATAATTTCTATCTTTGTTATCTATTACATAAAATTAATACTTTGAATACCTAATTATACATGAATACTCAGTATATTAAAATAACATATTAAACATTAAGCATAACACTATGTACAGGGTTTGTCCGGAAAGTAATAAGACTGAGTCGATTTAAAAAAATTTATTGAGCCACTTGTTACAATTCTTTAAAAACTTTCAAAATAGGCTCCTTCTGCGTCGATGCAGTGCTGCCAGCGCGATTTCCAACCATTGAAGGCGTCACGGAAGGCATTCTCCGGAATAGCCTTGAGAGCCGCGGTGCATGCTGCTTGGATCCCCTCTGTCATCTCAAAATGCTTGCCTTTCATCTGCCTTTTCAGGCGAGGAAACAAGAAAAAGTCCAGGGGGGCCACATCTGGGCTGTAGGGCGGCTGCCGAAGTGTTGGGATGCCGGCCTTGGTCAGGTAGTTGTTCACAAGAAAGGCGGTGTGAGCCAGGGCGTTGTCGTGGTGCAACTTCCAGTCAGCTGTGATGTCTTGTCGGACCCGATGGACCCTTCGTTTGATTCTCTTGAGCACTTCCACGTAAAACTTGGCGTTGACGGTTTGTCCAGGAGGAACGAATTCATGGTGGACGATGCCTTTGATGTCAAAAAAGTCAATGAGCATCGTTTTCACTTTGAATTAGCTCATTCTTCCCTTTTTTTGGGAAAGGAGACGCCGTCGTGTGCCACTCGGAAGATTGCCTCTTTGTCTCGGGATCATACTCAAAAATCCACGACTCGTCACCTGTGATCACGTTATTCAAAAATTGAGGGTCGCTTTCACACATGTTCAAATTTTCTTGGCACACTTCCACTCGCCGCAATTTCTGGTTGTCAGTGAGCACTTTTGGGACCATCTTCGAGCACACCTTGCACATGTTCAAATGCTGTGTCACAATGTCATGAACCACAGATTTTGGTAAATTTAACATCTGGGCAGTTAAACGAATACTTAGTCAACGGTCTGAGTTTAAAACTTTGCGCACACACGAGTCATATTGTCGGTGTTTGTCAAAGTCGAAGGTCCAGCACGGTCTTCATCAGCGACCTCTTCCCGGCCCTCCAAAAAGGCCTTGTGCCACCGAAACACACCACTTATTGCTAAAGCAACATCTGGGTAAGCCTGCTTCATCATATCAAATGTCTCTGTCGCAGTTTGATATGATGAATTACCGAGTTTCACACAGAATTTAATCACGTACCTCTGCTCTAACAAACGCTGCATTTTCGGCTTACACCACTCACAGAAACACGTCACGTGAAAATGCCTGTCCTGACTCTCCTAGTGCTCGGGGACAACTGACCAGCCGCTCATCCTTTAGTTAGGAACGCCCTCTACCGAATCCAGTCGGTGCGCGCACGCTCCGAAGTACAGTCGTGGCGGAAGAAAATGAGTCCTATTACTTTCCGTACAAACCCTGATACTATTTTTATTAAAAATAAATTTACTATAAAAAGAGTTTTTTAACAAATAAAATATTACGTCAATTTTTATGTTGTTAAAAACAGCTGTTTTTTGACAGGTTTTGAAACCTTTTGTATCAAAATATAATTAAATGCTATACAAATATAGTACAATTAGTTTTCATATAAAATTATATGTTAAAAAATAGAGGATAGTGATAACAGTTAATTTTTGAATTTTTCAATGAATTGTATTTGTGGTGTCCAATTAACAGAACGCAGGCACTTTATGCATGGTTTTTTTTTTTGCACTTTATGCATGTGGGTACCCGTATCCTACCCAAAATCCACAAAGGCACCATCCCTCCCCCAGGTAGGTCTATTGTGGCCAGCTATAATACTGTTACCGAACGTATCTCTGCCTTTGTCGATGACAAACTCCAACCTCTAGTACGACAACTTCCTTCCCACGTCCAGGATACCAATCATTTCCTTAGTCTTCTTTCCAATTTTTCCCAACCTCTACCCCTTAACACCAAACTGGTACCATTGATGCCACTTCACTCTTCACAAATATACCCCACGCTCATGGCTTAGCTGCTATTGAGTATTTCCTCAACACACGCCCTCCAAACACCAAACCTAGCACTTCTTTCCTAGTTCAGCTGACTCAATTCATCCTTAAAAAAAAAACCACTTACAAAGTTCTAGCATCAACTACCTCCAAATCAAGGGTACCACTATGGGTAACTGCATGGCCCCTTCCTATGCCAACCTGTTCATGGGGAAATCGGAGAAGACTTTCCTTCAAAAACAACCTGTCCAACCCTTCTGCTGGCTCCGTTTCATCGATGATATTTTCATGATCTGGACTGACTCCAAAACCAATCTTGAAACCTTTCTTCAAAGCCTACAAAACTTTTCATCCCTGAATTCCACCTGGCAATCCTCTTCAGAACGCCTAATCTTCCTTGATGTTGAAATCGATTGGAGGACGGTGTCCTTCAAACTGATATTCACATCAAACCTACCAATAAAAAACAATACCTTCACTATACCAGCTGTCACTCCAAACAACACTAAACGCTCCCTGCCCTATAGACTATAGGAAAAAACCCGTGCCAAACGTATCATTTCCTCTCCCAGAAACCTAAATAAATACAATAACCAACTTGTCAGTGGTGTTACCCTACCAACCTTATTATAAAAAATAAATCCATTTAGCCCAGTCCCAAAACCAACCCCAAACCAGAATTAGTTCCCAATGCTTACCCCTTGTCATTAATTACCACCATGGCCTACAGAAACTCAAACAAATCCTTAAAGATGGCTTCAACATCTTAAAAGCTTCCCCCCACACCAAAGATCTTGAAAAACCTCCTACTGTGACTTTCAGACAAAACAAAAGTCTCTGCCAAATCCTGGTCCATCCTAAGTTACCTGATCCCAACATTCTGACCTGTCCTAAAGACCAGCAACCACCCGGCTCTAATCCTTGTAACAAGAAATCTTGCAAAACCTGCCATATTCATCTCCCAGCCACATCTTTTACCAGCTCCACTACCTCCTTAACCAACAAGATACCTGGAAACCCTCCTGTGATTCCACCAATTTAATTTATCAACTCCAGTGCCAGCACTGTCCTGCCCAATATATCGGCCTAACAGTGAAACCGTTCGAAAACGCATGAATGGCCATAGACATGATTGCAAAGTCCAAAATCCTGAAAAACCTGTCTCTGCCCATACCGCCGATTGGTCGGTAGTGTACTTGGTTCAATCCCAGCTTCATGTGCTAAAGTTTCTCAGTTCGATCCTAATCAGTCAATACATTTTGAGAAGGATCGGCTGTTCATTTGTCATTGGGCTATTAATTAATGACACTTTCTAAGGAATAGTCGGCCTTAGTTTGTAACAATGACTACATTCGCTCATCTACACTCATTCGAAATCCATATTCGCCCATATCTTGACAATCGGCGTCTTATGAATAAATAAATAAAAATAAATAAATACTCTTCTCCATAACCAAAATTTTGATCAGTGTTACACGACTACAGTAATCAGATCCCTTCCCATGCCAATAGTTCCCAACTCCGAAGGATGGAATAAGCACACCAATGGATAACAAAATCCCGTGACCCACCTAATCTGAACATAAGATAGACCACTTCCCTTAAATCCCTTCCCCATCAGCAAACTTCATATATAGGCTACACTAACTGAGAAACTGCATCTATACCTGAGTGTTGCTCTATGGATGTACAACCCCCACCTCTGCCACCTACCCAGCAATAGTGGAGCCATGTCACTCTCCCTCTCTCTCTCCCCCCCTCTCTCTCTCTCACACACTCACTCACTCACTCACTCTCTCTCTCTCTTTCTCTTCACCTGAAGAAAGTGCCAGTCGCACTGAACATTCTTGTGTTTAGGAGATTCTTTTGTGTATGTTACTACTACTCTGGTGTTAGTGAACTTGTCTTCTAAGGTAAGTTTGCTGATGTTCTATCTCTCCAATATACTAATGTCTAGCTTAGGGCCCTCTAACCTAACCTAAAACTTTATACATAGACAGGACGAAAACAATTTATAATTTTAAAGAATATATTTTAAAATTCACACTTCACTCTTTATCAAAATTTGCACGCCACACTTTTCTGTAAACTGAACACAGTTCAGAAATCTTTATTTATACATTCTTTAAGAAGTATAATGGCGTCATTGTTAAAAAGTTATGCTTGCTTTACAAAAAAGTTTTTGTTAGTTGATAGTATTCTCCTACTGTGTATAGGGGTCGTTCTTCTGGCCAGTCTTGTAGCCCTTTCATGAGCTTCTTCCCACTGAGCTTTTTCAGATGCTTCGGCAGAGAGTTATATATCTTGCGTCCTGCGTATGAAGGTTTTTTTACTGTATTGGGTAGTGTGGTGTTGTGGAAGTATAAAGTCTGGCTCTTCTGGTGTTGTATGTGTGAATTTTGGTCACTTCTAGCCCTGCAATCCACATGATTCTTTTTATAACAAAAATCCCTGAACTTAATAATTTACACAAATTGTGTATATGTGCTGTCCAAGTGAGGTCGCAGTCAATGGTTATACCTAGTAAATTTTGCTTGATACTCTAAATGAGCTTGTGGGATTTCTGGAAGGGGATCGTGTCTTCTACTAAAATTTATATGAGTAGTTTTTGATGGATTTATGGCTAAGTTGTTCTGTAGGCAGTATTTTATAGCTTTGTCGTTTGAAGATAAAATATGTGAATGCAGATCTTGTACATTGTCACTAGCCAGGATGAGTGTCTTGTCATCTGCGTACATGATCGTCTCTAAGTTGTTGATGCCAATGTAACTTGGAAAGTCTTGTGATTAGCACAAACAGGAAAGGACCTAAGACTGACCCTTGTGGCACTTCTCTGGCCACTGGCAGGGGTTTGGATCTATATTGGGATTTTTTCCCATTTTCAGAGACTTGGATTTCAACAATTTGGCTGTGCTCTTTAAGGTAACTAGCTATTAATTTTTTTGATGTTCCTTCAAATCCCAGTGATGACAATTTCTTTATTATTAGATCGTGTCCCAAGCAATCAAACGCCTTGCTGTAGTCGAGAGAAGAACAGCCGAGACATACTTTCGTTCTTCTAATTCATCTGTTATATGTTCTACAAGACTTGTTATTGCAGTGATAGTAGATCTCCCTTGCAGGAAGCCATGCTGATTTGTTGTTAATATATTTTGACTTTCCAGGTGTGCTAGCATTCTTTTTAACGCAGTCTTCTCAATTATTTTTGAAAAACTGTATAAGAGCAATATGGGGCGATAATTTTCTGTCTTGGCCATTGATCCCTTTTTGTGTTTAGGATAGATTTTTGCCACTTTTAACAAAGAAGGAAACTGACCATTGCTGAAGGATTTATTGGTTATACTAACCAACGTTGGGGCTAACTGTTCTGCGCAGTGCTTCACCACCTTTGATGGAACTTCATCAATACCACATGAGAGTTTTGGCTTCAGTGATCTTATAATTTCTAGTATTTCTTTCTCATCAGTTGGTGTTAGATATAACCAAGTGAGAGGTTATATTTATCAGGGGTGAAGAACATTTTCACAGGATGTTCAGCATTTTGAAACATTTTCTTCTAGTGTTATATGTAATATTACAAAAGAAGAAGTCTATCCAAGTTAATATTATCCATTAGGACTAATGGTTTCACTTCACCTCGTAGTAAGTTTAGGATGTTTGACACGGCTTCCATTGCTTCCTTGATTTTGCCTCCTGGTGGTCGGTAGACACCAAGGATGTGAAAGGACTCTTTTTTTTGTGCTAATTTTAGCCAAGGCAGCTTCAAGTGTAAAATCTTGACAGTGAGTTGTTATGTCAAGTGCTTCCACTTCAAAACTTTCTGTTTCTTTAATGTAGATAGCAACTCCACCGAGCCTATTTTCCTGCCTGCTGTACTCCGTGATTAGTCTATAATTGTTAATTTTTATAGATTTCAGTTTATCCTGACTTAGACCATGTTCAGTTAAGATTAGCATTGTTGGTTGAGTGGATTACAACAGATGATTTAGTCTCTACTTTTTTTGACAGACCTCTTATGTTCTGGTGTAGGATTTCTATTTTTGGGCATTGAGTGTTTTTTTCTGTTATGGCCGAGTTTAGGAATGTTCTGCTCTTCTGTGCCATTTTGTGTCTTACTTTTTTTTGACTGTCCCTTCCTAAAAAAGAATTGCATTGTTCACTGAGTTCGCATAAGGTACAATTTTGAACTACAGCAATTTCAGATTGTGCAGGTGCGAGGGGATGGGATGATTTTTTAATAACTTGTACTATTTGGTCTTTTTCCATTTTGGATAGGAGTTTCTTTGCTTTTGACCCTTCTAAATATGTCAGACGATGTACCCTTCCAGTCTGTGTTATTGGGTCCACTGTAGTTACTGTAGTTAGTACATTACTGTAGTTTGCCATCAGAATATCTGTCGTCTGGGGGTATTTAAATTATAGGGAAGGTCCATGTGGTTCTTAACATTTAACCTCTTTATTTTCAATACTTAAAACACACCTTAACAACCATTTCTTGTCATACATTCATGTGACAAAACCAACAATTTTATTTAAGAGTGTGCTACACCTGCCACAATTTTGGATTTGATAAGGCCAATGTTAATTTCAAAATTAGATTATAACTTTTATTTATGAACATACAATTTTAAACTTGATCTTTTTGAAAGAGGACATGTTTTGGTTTATTTTTTGTACACATTACCAATAAGTGTTGTTCTAATTTAATATTTTTAAAAAATTCAAACCGAGAAATCTGTTTTAAAGAGCACTAGTCACACTTGTCCTATGAGGAATGTTACAATTTCAAATAGATGTTAAAAAAAAGTAAACGTGAAACGTTCAACTGCAAAATATGTGTGTGTGGGCTACTGATAACTAGTGCTGCCTGGTATCCTAATGAGGAAGTAAAGTCAACTGCCTCAACTTTGCAAATCACACAATTGTTTAGGGACAGACAGACAGTCAAAAACCAGTCCTCTGATAGTCAGCAGATTTACAAGTTTTTCCAAAGTCAACGCCAGATAAAGGGTCGGAGGCTCGAAAGCGACAAAATTACTCATTAGGTTAAATAACAGTCACTACTAACATCATTCTCTGAAACAATTTCCTCTTTTTCGTTATTAGAAAAGGAATAAGTTTTTACCAAAATTCTGGTTTCCTTTTTCGGTTAATACTAATGAAACTGTTGTGTCTCTTTCACTGTTTCAGCTTCTTCCAATAACTATGTTAATAATGCCTTTTCATAGTCTTCTTATGCAGAATAAATTAAATTTATGTTGCTGATATTTTCTTTAGCACAGCCAAACAATTTGTGTGTAGTCATATTCTGTTCATTGTATACCATACCAAACTCGCTTGTGCAGCTAAACAATTAACTGAGCCCCTGACACCATCATATGTGTTTTTTTCCATGTAAAAATAAGAAAGATAAATGTTTATGTTCATATTTATTTATTATACTTTTATATTTAATTCTTATTCACAGTGTTTTATGAAATAAACACATGTATTACTGAAAAGTAGGTCTTGATGGTGTGCGATATAACTATAATACTGAACCACTATGACGTATTTTTACAATAAAAGATGATCCCATCATCATCCCACTTTGAAATTTTTATGATGTGCTGTCAAGAAAACAATGAAAATGTAATCAAAAATTTCAAAAAAATATTTAGTTGTAAAATTTTGTTGTGTGGTATCAAATTAAAGCCCGTTTAATCCTCTTCAAAATGAGCCCTTAAGCAGCTAGTTAGGACTTACAGAACCTTAATTAGAGTACATTTTAGGTTTCAGCGCACTTAAAAAAAGTGAAATTTTCCAATTTTCAAACACATCTAACTAAAAAACCATAAGAGATAGGATTCAGGGCCAAAAATACTACAAATAAACTAATTTTCATAAAAATCTGTGATGGTTGAGTTAAAAATGATTTTATTTTGGTTGATTTGACATGAAATGGCCCTATTTTTAGAATATTTACTTATAAAAAAACTAAGTTAAATTAAAATAATTTTAAATATCCAATAAAATTTTATTTGTGTGATGCCTCTAGTTTTAATACTCTCCAATAAAGAACCTTAACATAAAAATGAACTAATTACATAATTTATCATGTTATCATACTGTATTTCTGTATTGCATTTTATGCTTTTTCTGTAGGTACCTACGGTACTGAAATGAGCAGTACAGTATTTCACTTAAAAAAAAAAGTTAAATGTCTAATTTTAAAAGGCGAAGTTTTTTAATACTTAACCTGGAGACCAACGGCTTAAAGGTGACTTCCAAAGCGTGAAAGGATGGGATCGCTCAGACTATAACCCTTTCAGAGATCAGCCATACTTGATATTGTTTGATGCCCTTTATCTTACAATAACTTTGGAACCCTCCAGTCAAGGCCACTGGCAATCGGTCATTCAGTTAGAATCTACTTTGCCTATATTGTAAGCTTTTAACTTATAATAAGATGACTAACTCTATTAATGAATGGTAACAGTTAACTATGACTTTCGTTAATCAATTACAACCTTGTACATTAGTTCCTTGGATTGTTCAAAGTATTTCATATTTACGGAAATCGTGCCAGACAGATCTGTGGGTAATCGAGAGTTGATTGTAATTCATACACGTTACATTAATTCTCTCGTTTCTAAAAAATAGAATATTGGAATAAATACTCAATGAATAAATCAGCTATAATTCAGCCTCAATTGTACATTGGCCTCGCATGCAAGTTTGATCATGATTGTTATTTTATATTTTTTTTTGAAAATTAGGTGGTAACTTTAAAAATGGATGTAGTTATTAATAAAATTCAGAGTTTCAAATAATTCTTTATTTAGATATTTTGATGAAGAAGATGAGACAAATAATTCTGCACTTGAATATATACCAGCTCCAGGAAGTCCAACTTACAAAGCACCTCCGACCGCAGCTGACAGTGATTCTGACGAAGACCCTCTTGACGCTTTCATGGCTGGAATTGAAACTCAGGTGGATATATTGAACTTATGTCACTGTTTTCAAACTTAACTATTCTTCATAATCAAAAAACGCTGAACACAATTCTCAGATCTAAATTCAAGTAATTATGTTAGATATAAAACACCTATTGTTTAAACATCACTTAGAGAAGTGCTATACTGTAAAAATAGAACAGAGAGTCAGTATCAAGTTGCGTTGCAAAATGCAGCAAAGCATGGTGATCTTAAAAGAATATTGGTCGGAAGCAATTTGAACAAATATTTGGGTTTTTTAGTAAAAATCATTGGGCCTCTACTTAACAATAAAACTAATGCTAGCATTCTCTTTAAGTGTGGTTTATGGAGCTTGGTTTTGTCTACTTTGTCGATTTCAGAATGTCTTTTGATACTTGAATGTCCCGTTCTGCCTATGCTAATCCAGTTTTCCTTGAAACCATGTCTAACGGTCAGTCGACACTTGTGATCAACTCTTGGAGGCTCAATGCCTCCATATGGTTGTTATGGACTTTGCAGCTCTTAAGTTTTTTTATCTTAACTAGGCCTATCATTAGATTCTATCAAAGAAATAATCACATTCAACCATGGCTTTTGTGTTCTCTGGAAAATCCATCAGTTCTTTTGGGTTCCTATTGGTCTTGATGTAGGGGTTCAGACTCGCTAGTTTTCTAATTCTATCTTTCATGATGTTAAATTCAAATTTTCATTTAACAATCTGGTCTGTACTGAAAGTTTTGGGGATCTGAAAGAAATTATAGGTTGACTTATTTTTTTAAATCCATATTTTCTAGCCCCTGAGCTGCTTATAAGACTAAATTAAATAATTACCTTCGTCAATCAGCTCATAAGTGCCATCTTCAGACATTGAGATGTCTCAATGTCTGAAGATGGTACTTTGATGTCGAAACGGCCGTAACATTTGTTACGAACTTATGAGCTGATTGACAAAGGTAATTATTTAATTTGACTTATTTTTTATCAAGAGGATGCTCTGCTGTCGTCCCAGACATAAGAGTGAGCCTATGGTTATGCTACTGAGTCAACTTATACCGATAGCCTAAGTTACAGAGTAGTATTAAAATTCTTCTCCAGTAGGTGGTCACATTGGTATTTATAAGACCATCGTGAAAGTTATAAAGTATCTTGAAAGGGCACTGACTGGGAAAAAGCTGGAAGGGTACAGACTTTCCACCTGTGATATCTCAGCAAGTCCCAAGTTACAATGCAAAGTTGGGGCTAGTATATTATTTTGAAATGGTGTATCATCTATTCAAGAAGGTTTTCATAAACTGCGGTGTCCTTTCTTCAAAGCAAGTCAGGTACCAGTAGTTCTTATCTGCTGATTTGTGTGGATGCTTTCTCAAAGGTTTGGTGGCTTGTCTCACTATGGAGCGCCTCAACTAAGTTCATCATCCATTGGTTTCTAATAGTGGTAGCCAGTTCCATTTCCCTGATTAATAAGTTCTGTTTTGGTTGTGGTTTCATGTATTTGAATACCTCACCCACTACCCAGAGCCTTTCCATGTAAAGCTGTTCAACTTCAATCTTTTGTCTGCCCTTATCGCCTTCCATGCTGTGAACAAAACATGTGATGAGAGTCTTTCTTGGCTGCAACTATTTTTTTCAACTCAGCCAAAGTTGAGAGTCACTAGGTCACGTCTTGTACTGTAAGCTCTTGCATTGGCTATGGCTATCATTCTTATAACAATTTGTGTAGGTTAGATGATCTGGCCTTAACCTGCGTACATCTGTTGACGTAGTAACCACGGTGTGGGTGGCAAGTTGTAACCTGCTCTGCTTAGAGTTGGTGGGGAGGAAGTATGATCAAGATCATACAGAAACCCTTTTCAGGTGGGAGATCTGATTTTATTAGGATAATTCAGTTGTGGAACGCAGGGCTGCTAATTTGTATTATTGGTAGTCATAACCCATCATATCGATTGTTTTCTCTCCTATTCCAGCTTTGCTGGTTTTTCATAGTCGGACGTGTATTTCATCGCCACTGACTATAGTGGTAACTAATACAGTAATTGTTTTTCCTTATGTATGGTACAATACAAGGTTAAATATTGTTTTTTAGCATCTCCTGGAGAATTTGTACAACATTTACAACTATTTTGAATAGGAATAGGAATCATAGAGGTCTGAATTTGGTTTTTTCGGCCACCAAATACATCAGATATCTGCATAATTCATTTTAGGTTATCTAGAGTACTGTAGATATGACAAATTTAAATTACACTCTAGAAAAAAAATCAGATCTTATAGGAGCAATGTCATATATCTCAATGACCAACTATTGGAGATTTTAATTTGAATTATTGGGTGCTTAGTTAAAATATTTCTATTGTTTATAAATATTTTTTGAAAAACTTTAACTCTGCTTTCTAAAAAAGTATTAATTTTTATAATAATACATCATGGATCAATAGGATTATTTTCAATTGAAAAAAAAACTAAATCTATCACCTTATATTATTAAACTTTTTCTATAAATTAAATTACCGTTAATTTACCCATGGATTTTGTGTAGTAGAATAAAAAGAATGAAATATTTTCCTGATTTTGGTAACCTTAGTTTGATTGTTCTATTTGTCATACAACCTAATGTACTAATAAAATAATAATGTTTGATGTTTTGCAACAAATTTGATAGTTTAACTTGTGACAGTAGTATTTCTTACTATAAATTTGTTTTCTTGTAGGTCAAAAAGGATCTAACAGCGAGTATTAGGAAAGGGGCTAATATTGATAATGCAGTAGACGATGATCCTTCCAAGGGTGTCCGTGGTGATATAGAAGAGGAAGATGTAGAAGAGTCTTATTATAGGTCAGTAAATTTAATGTATTTGTACAACTCTCTCATTGAAGAATGTATTACCCTTCAGTTTTTCTGGACTGAACAGTACAACTCAAACTGTCTAGAGATTTCTTATAAAACTATAGATTAGATGTTTTCATAAATTAATATATTTAAGCATTCATTTCACAAAGTTATTTGAAACTCCAACACTCACTTGGAAGAGGCATGCAAACTGTTACAAAGGGCAACGTTGCATTCAGTTTCACTCACAGCACGGCCAGAGAAGGCCGCAATTGCACAGTCTGATTCACATGACACCTCAAAGATTAATAGAGCGATGTAAAATCAATCAGTATTCATAGAAATAAAACAAATATGTATACAACTTACTGACATCTGACACTAAAACATTGTTTGTCTCAAGTTTGTATCCCTTTTCAGTATCGAGAAAAAGTTACTTTAGAAAATTGATAAAAGAATTTTTTTATGCCACTGAAAAATTTATGTGGTATCAATTAAAGTACCTACACGCTATTTAAGTTACAAAATTATACGGTAATTATTTTCATTATAATGAATTTTCAAACATCACAAATCATCTGAAACTGTAAAAAATTGTGTATTTTTCCCACTCTTAAGTACGATTTTAAAAATTTGTGAAAAGATGAAAATATAAAATTTACACTCATAATCGCAGAAATAGATGAGAAAAATTGTTGTGTTAATTTGGTTTTCCTCCTCCTTATATTTTCCACACAGTTGATGTTTAAACTCGAGTATCTATACTTTTTGATCCGACAGTAAGTGATCGTATTCTGATGTTTCATATCTTAATTGTATGATTGTTTTATTATCATGCCTTACTTCATATTTCTTCAATTAGATCTTTTAACTAGCATTAAAAAGAGTTCAGTAAAACCATTGACTATAGAAACAAGAAGCCAGAGCAGCCATACGGGCCCTGTGAATGCATTAGTAGCAGTAGCGGTCTCCCTCTATCTCTCGAGCATATGGTAAAGTGACTAATAGCTAAGCTGACTTTTTTTAATAGAGTTCAGTATTAAATGCACTAAACAACTCTCAGAATGATGCCCAGTTGATATTAGTTACTAAAGTTCGTTTTTCAACGGGGAATTTGTGCACATTGAGTCGATGATAAGTATACGCTACCCATCTAATTTTCTAAAAATTGCCTCTTGGTGTCCTTAGATCCTTACCTTACCTCAGATTTTGGTGTACTGCTCAGCTTTGAGAGCAAGTTAGGAAGTTGCCACAGGGAAGTTTCACCTTGCCACAGTTTTCAAGTTGCCACAGGGAACTGACCCCAGGACCTTGTCTAGCAGGATGTTTGTCTATAGTAGGTGTGCATACATTAGTCTAATGTTCAGAGGGAAAATAAATAAGAACAAAGGAGAAAAGAAGTATGCAGTTGATTTTAATGAAATTTTCTCTAAAATCAGGTTTGCGTCAACTTGGGGTAAGTTTGGCGGTTGAAACAAGTTTCTGTTACCATACCTCATGGCTGTATTTATAAAATAATTAAAAAAAATACTTGTTAGTATTAGTATAATTTAAAATCATAAACATATCGAGCTACATGTATAACTTTGGTTAGCATTGTATTCTATCTGAAGAGTTAAATTGTTGCAGCCTTATATAATTGATGAACAGGTATAAAAACATAATAGCTTTCTCACAAACAGGTATATGGAGGAAAACCCAAGAGCGGGATTGCAGGACGATGAGTCAGATGTGGAGATTGAGTATGATGAAGACGGGAACCCTATTGCACCTAAGAAGTCTAAGGTACTGGATACTGTTTAATTCGCATCAAATAACAGTAATTTTTATTTAGGGAAACCTATGACTTTGAGGGAGATAAATTTGGCAGTAAATTTACTTATTGGTAACTAAAAAAACGCTCTTAATAATTATGTTTTCATAGTGTTGTTAAAATGTATATTTTACTAATTAATTCAAGATAAACTGAAGCACCTTTTGAAAACATTTTATTTAAACTAAAAATACATGTTTCAACTCTTTAGTAATTTTCAAATATAAAAAAAAAATCAACTGATGGAATAATTCACTATGAAAAATTATCTATATATATAAAAGGCAAAGCCCTCACTCACTCACTCATCACTAATTCTCCAACTTCCCATGTAGGTAGAGAGCTGAAATTTTGTACACTTTTTCTTTAGAACTTAAATAGGACAACTAAAGTATTTTCATCTTGATAAAGTACTCCTAAGGGGTATAAAGCACCCTTAAAAGATTGGTCCATAAGGATAACATTGGGTTGATTTAAGTAAATTAATAACAGCTGTTTTGTAAATAAATAAACATGTCTATTTTGAATGTTTGACATTATACTATTTAACCCTCTCCCGTTTAAATTCCCGCCACGCGACCATGACGCTGCTGGGCGGTATTATTTCTGGCCGCGCCACCGCTTGGATCACGTTTCCGTAATCGTGTTTTTTAAAACGTAGTTTTGAACATAAATAGTACATATTATATATCATTTTAAAGCTTATTTAACGTTATAAATTAATATTTAAATACACAACATAGTTAAATTTAATTATTATACATAGGCCTAATTTTTAGTTTTATTATATTTTTTAGACAATATTTATTTTTGTGATATCAGCAAATATATACAAATGTAAAATAATTCTAAATATTTAAAATAAATGATTAATTATAAACAAGAAACAGACCAGTCATTGTGATATTTCCACACCTCTTTCTTGATGGTATTCTAAAAAACAATTGGTTTTGCAAAATGGAATGTCACATTTGTTACATCTCCAAACAGTGCGAATTCCTCTGCCCGTTTCCGTTTTTCTTTGCTTCTTCGTACAAACTCCACAAACCCGCCCATGTTCCATCTTCTCTAGCTTGTGTGCAGATTTTGGAGAGGTTATTGCTGAAGGAAGACTTCTTTTTCGGCCAATCTGTTTCCTCGAAGTAAAATTTCCAATTAGCTGTTGTAAGAGGGCCTTTCTAAACTCTAATTGTGTGCTACCGTGTTTTGTTGTTTCTGGTCTATTTGACAGTTTTTTTAGTATAAACGCATTAACAATACTCGTGTTCACAACAAAATGATAGATATATTTCCACCACTTTTTAGATGGCCTGCCAAAACTGTAGTAGCTGCGGTACTGATCCGAGCGATCAACGCCACCCATATTCATCGTATATTGGCATACCACTTCGGGACATTTTACTGTCACCTTCTGTGAGCCCTTTCCTGTTTTTCTGTCGATGTCATGTTCAATATTAGGATTAGAGTTTGTTGAGAAAAACATTACATCCCGGTTGTCTCTCCAAACTGTCGATATAACACGTCCACTTTGCAGATGAACACTTTCGCCTCTTACAAGTTTTAATTTTTTAGGAGTTTTGAACTGGGTAGGCCACCCAAACCGATTTGATCTAACAGTCCCACATGTATATGTATTGTGTTGTAGGAGTATGTTGCACAAATTGAAAGAAGAAAAGAAATTATCATAATATATATGATGATTCTTTCCAAAGAACGGCTCAGTCAGGTTCAAAACGACCTGCTCACCAAGTAGGCGATCATTGTTCCTCAGCTCCTTTTTCCCTAAATATACATTTCCTCCCAAAAAGTAACCAGTTTTTGAACAGGCTATAGCCCACATTTTCATCCCCCACTTTACTGGTTTTTTTGGCATGTATTGTTTTAGGCAAAATCTGCCTTTGAAACCAATCATAGCTTCATCAATAGCTAAATCACGCTGAGGCTTATACCAATTTTTATATGTGTCAATAATATTCAATATAGGCCTAATTTTATACAAGATGTCATAGTCGTCATCCTGACGATTTGGAGGCTCAAATACGTCAGTTACATGAAAATACTGGTTAATTTTTTTGAACCGACTGTATGTCATTACCTGACGCACAAGTCGACAATGAACTAAATCTTCTCTGAAGTATTCTTCAACACTCGGAAAATCATAAATGCCCATAAAAATATCAATTGCTACGTGGGCTTTTATTTCCTCCTTTGTAACTGGAGTCCAGTTTTTATCAATTGTTCCAGATTGTTGCTTGTAATTTGCATATTCATTTGTGCAGTGAACAATATTGTCATAAAATGCATTCCCACCTACAAGTAAATCAAAATATTCAAGTTCAGTAGGGCAAGAAGATAGTCCATGTGTAACACCACTTTCTTCAGTAAAAACATTTGGTTCAACATACCTTATTTGTTGTGACCACACTGGTGGAACACGAATAATACGAGGACGACGCCTATTTGTTGTCTGCCCATCATCAGGTCAGGGTCGTCTGCCGAATGAGAATCATCACTTCCGTAGTTTTGAAGGTTAGGCTGTTCAGTATCTTCGTTATCGGGGATATCATTTAGTTCAGAAATATCGTCGTCACTAGACACCTCACTCTCCACTTCCGACTCATTTTCAAATATGCGGTCAATTTCACTATTACGCAAAAACTGATCTTGATTCATTATAAATCACTAAGAATCAATCACAAACAATCACTGTATTTTGGCGGTAAACAAACACGCTAATACTGTACATACGTACAATAATATTATTTAGTTTCTTATTTCGTCAGCTGGCGTTGATGTATAGTTCCATTCCAGTGTGCCCGTAAGGTAGTAGCACTAAACAGAGGGAAATATATTTTACTGCATTTAGCTGCAGATTCATAAAAATACAGTAATGTTTCTCAGAGAGCAGCACATTATTGTTTAGGTAGAATAGAAAATCAATTCTACATATAGACAGTACCACAAAAGTTTCTTTGAGGCGATAACAGATCGCGCAAGCATCTGTAATTCGAGTGAAGGCGTTTGGAGGCGGTCCGTCAGTAGCATCACGCCCATCGAGGAGGCGCTTCGAGGCGGATTGACGGGAGAGGGTTAATATTTTACTATGAGTTTAATCTTCAGCTGTTAAACAAAAATAAATGAAATGAACACTCTTGAAATAGGCTAAATAGGTGGCAAAGCAATTAGTGTGAGTGAGATACTGTACCGAAATGTAATATTGTAATTTTACGTTATATAGTTAATATACCGATTTTTGTATTGAATAGTTACATGCCGAGGCCGAAGGCCGAGGTGTATCGAGCGTAGCGAGCGTCGGGGTTGGCACGCGAAGCGTGCAGGGGTGTCCCCTAGTAGAACATAATTTCAGTAAATAATTTTGATGTATGTGGATTGGTTAGTGTGAGACTTTTAATATTAATTTTGAATACTTGGTATTATACAAAATATTGGTTTGTTGCAATTGATCTGTGAGTTCAATAAGTTCAGTTAATGGAACACATACCACACAACCATTCTCGTAGCCATATAAAAAACCTTAACTACCAAGAAATTTTAAAGCTTTGGAAGGGGTTAATGGACCAACCTTTTTACCATTTTACCAACAGTTTTGCAACAACTAGCAAATTAGTAAATTGACCAAATGCAATATTTTTCTTTCAAACATAGATAAGGTCTTTTATTTTCTCTTAGAACTGATAAGTAAAAATTCAGGGATTGATTAAAGAAACAACGAATTAAACATATTGTATAGTTAAATTGCTATTATTTATTACTAAATATATAATTGAATGTTTGTATTGTTATAATATTGAGTTGATATTAGGACAGTACTCATATGATTGGTGTTATCCCACTTGAAAGTTTGTTAAGTTAATTTGTAATATTTTACCATTTATAGTAACTTCATTGCTTGTTGAAGGCTGTGACTATTTAGCGGTTCAATTTATATAAGTATTTTAAGTCCAACAGCAGCCAAAATTGAAGGCTGCCATGCCTAGTGAGGCTAAATGACAACATAACTGTCGATTTTATGAGAAACATCAAAGAAAGTTCACATTTATAAGAACTTAGTGTTAATTGAAGTTGATTCCATAAGTGCACAAAGTTAGACTTTTATGATTTGTAAATTTAGTTTTTCACTGGGCTAAAGTTTAAGATTCTTATTAAAAATTATGTGTAAAGGTGGGTGAGTGGGTCCGTGAACGTAAAATTACATAATTTGTATATTTAAATGCTGCTTTTATCAAGAAAAAAAATGTAAATAAGCATAATGAGTCAAATTGGAAGTTGTACGAATTTCATGCTTTATAAATCTGTAACTTCAATTTGTCCAGCCTGACAGCATCCCTGTCGAGCTTTATACTATAGTGGTACTGTACCATTAGGAGACTTTATGATCAGTTACTCATTAAATACATGAGTACTTATGTAGCTTAAAAAAATTATTATTTACCGATTTTAATATATTATTTTATTTCAGATTATTGATCCCCTGCCTCCTATTGATCATTCAGAAATCAAGTACGCCGACTTTGAGAAGAATTTCTACACTGTCCACGAAGAAATAGCGGCAATGTCGGAAGAGCAGGTGATTCAGCTGCGAGAAACTCTGGGCCTCAAAGTGACAGGAGCCCTCCCACCCAAACCAGTCACCAGCTTCGCTCACTTCGGGTACTTGTATAAAATTGATTCATTTTCGTAATATGTACTTCTAGAACAGAAAGGGAATAAAATATAAATAAACTCCACTAGGTTTGTTTATATGAACTTTTTTAACCCTAGACATGGCAGCTAAGAAACTCTACAGTGGCAAGCCAGTTTTCACTGGTTTGAGCTTGGTACTTTAAAAATCTGTGAAAAATACTTTTTTGCACTAAACTGTTCCATGTTTTATATTATTTTGTTCAGAAATAGCTAAATAACCTTTTCTTATGCTTTACACTGTTTTATCTATATCATTTTTATTGTAAGTAAAATATAAAAGTTTGTAAATCTTGAGATATAAAATTCAAAAGTAACCATAATAATGAAATATAACAAAATATTTACTGGCAAAATCAAAATGTGTAAAAAAGGTTGTTTTCAAGATATAGTAAAAGTTTGGTTCAAATTGTATATCTATTTTTACTTTTAGAAATGTTTTGAAAATTTGTAATTTTTTTGAAATTGTGTTTAGCCTATATGCAAATTTGTAGGGAACAAAATAACAACTATGCATTTATTTAATAAAATCTAGTTTTTTTTTACAATATGAAATTACCTTTCGGAAAACATAATTTTTATTTAGGTATGATGGTTATAATTATTTTATTGTACTAAAAGTAATACTATAAATGAAATTTGAGAAAAAAATATTTTGTATTAAGAGTTGAACAGTTACGCCCCGGTGATCTAAAAACTAAATTTATGAGTAAAAGCGTGACTGTAAATCAACAACACAAAATCAAACATAAATCATGAAAAGAATAATATATTACAACCAATTTCAATGTATGCAAACCGTAGCGGCTGAATGAAATAACCAGGATGGCCAGACAGCCTGACATGCAACGGAACATTCGTCTTTTCAACATATGAAATAAACTAAGCCAAGATATAAATAGGCGCCCAAAATAAGTTTTCCTTGTTGACAATTTCATTACGAATCGAAACATATAAGAATTGAGTATATAAACAATACTGTTACTTTGTAACAGGTCGAAAACAATTTGATACCAATTTGGTATCGTTTGCCAGTACAGAAAATAAGAAACATCGATTCAAATAAAATTCGAATGACATTGATATTGACCATGTAGAAAAAATACAAACGGTTTGCTTTATTGCCAAGAAGATTCCAAATTCAGGGATTTAGCTCTTTTCTTTCCCACACAAAAATTACCTACCATAAATATTAGGGGAAAGTGTGTTATTTTGCCACAATCGCTCGGGGAAATTTGTAGGGAGTTGAATGGAGTTAAATGATGTATGATATGTTTTAAACGTAATTTTTATGACTAAATAGCCACGAAAAATAGGCTTGTAAGTTTGATACCGATGGTATCGTTTACCACTGGAGATACACTTTAAAACGATACCATTGGTATTCTTTGCCATGTCTAGAGTTAAGAGTTTAGAAAATTAATGGAAGTATTTAAAGGATATAAATGATAAATAGTATAAAAATATCAAACATGTTACAGAAAACAATTTATGCACTCAAAATTATCAACCCTTAATTATTATCAATGTTAAAGAGAATGAGATCTTGTAACATTTTCTAATCATGCTCAAGTAATAATTATGATGAAAAATTGACGCTAATGAGTCATAAAATGGAATTTTTAATTTTATTTGATAAATTAATATTTTTGGCATTAAAAAAGGAAAAATTTGATAAATTTAAAAAAATAAAAGTTATTTCTGAAAATTTTAAGAATTCATTTACATAAGAAAATTATTGGTACTTATGTAATGCATGGGTTAGATCTTGGAATACAATATTAACTTTGGAGAACAACTTATTTATAGCTCTGGATAGTGTGATTATAAAAGTTGAATATTATTTTATCATCACTTCAAACATATTTTGTCAATTACAATTTCTTGTTATTCAAAAGTTAGTCGGTGCCCTTCTCACGGAAGTCAAAATCCAAAACTAGATCCACATACCTCAGTCACAAACTTTGAACAACATCGTGTAATTCTTCTGCCCTTTCTTCCATTAACTCCCTGCACATTAGTTCATTCCAAACTTATCAGTTTGCTTATTGTAATAATACCAATAACACTATAAAAAGCTCAGATGAAGTGTAAAAATCAATTCAACAAACTGTGTTGCAGCACTTTTAATCATTATGTTGGGCTGAAAATCGTATTGTCTTTCATCTATGAGTTTTTATTATTTTTCAAGAAGTGAATTACTTGACTATAGGCCTACATCACTTTTTCATATATTTTTGATACACACGGTAGCAATGCCAATGGACGATAATTGGTCATGTCACTTGAACTTTCTTTTTTCAATAATGGACAATTTTTTGTTTTTTTAAATCTGTCTGTTTCGTATTCAAATAAATGATTAATAATATATGTAAAAATAGATGGTTTTATTCCCAAAAGTAAAACTTGAAAACATAAACATAAACATTAGATAAATACAATCATCTGATTATAAGAACACATGCTAATAAATATTAAGTATTCAGAGATATAACAGTCCTCCCTCCTTAATTCACTCTGTAGATTTTCAGATACATTAGTCATAACCGTATCGTTTTACTAGTTTCCTTTGTCTCGTTGATCTTCTCAATTCTGTTGATTCAGGCAAAACTGGTGCGGGTAAAATGTCAACATTTCCTTTACATAATGCATCATCAGTTTCTCCGTTTCCTTCAGATCGTGGTTGAATGACCTTTTCAGTTTCTTCATTTGTAACTCTCAAATGTCCTTGTGGCTTGAGAATATTTTCATTATTATGTACATTGACTTCTTGGTGATTAGAAGTTGGCCATCCTAGCAGTTTTGGCTCTCCTCTTGAGTACTGGATACCGTCGTCTTGTTGGGTTGTAAGTATTTGATCTACGTGACGTCTTTCTTTCTTCCCCTTGTATTCTATCCAGTAGTGTAAGTGCCCGTCTTTTTCAATGATCCGTCCGTATTTCCACCTTTGAGATTTGTTGTCAAAGTTTCTAAATTGGACCCAATCTCCAACTTTAAACTTCCTTTTAGGATCTTTAGATTCGATGTTCTCGTTAGGTCTTGTGTCTAGTAGAATGTCAAGTTTTGTTCTGATTCTCCTTCCAAGAAGTAACTCAGATGAACTCAGACCGGTTCCAGTGTGTGGGGTTCTTCGATACTGTATTAGTAGTCTGCAAAGTTTTAGGTTGATGTCCCCGGGTTCTGATGACATAGCTTTGAGACCTTTCTTGATGACCTGGACATAACGTTCCACCTGGCCGTTGGATGATGGGTGGTACGGTGCCGTTCTCTTGTGACTGATACCATTCAGTTTGAGAAAAGTCTGAAATTTATGTGATGTGAACACTGTCCCGTTGTCAGAGACAACTGTGCATGGCAATCCAAACCTTGAAAAGATATTTCGTAATTCCTTTATGGTTCTCTGTGATGTTGCTGAGTTGACTGGTTCCACTTCCAACCATTTTGAATAGGAGTCAACTACAATGAGGAAGTATAGATTTTTAAAAGGACCTGCAAAATCAACGTGGATACGTTGCCATGGCATTGTAGGGGGCTCCCAAGGGTGAACCGTCTTCGATGGATTGTTCTGCTTCTCACAACAAGGAAGGGCAACTTCGTACACGTTGTTCGATATCACAGTCAATAGTTGACCACCAGCAGTAACTACGTGCTAGAGCCTTCATTTTAGTTATACCTATGTGAGCCGTATGCAGTTCGTCCAGGATAGTTGTTTGATATTTCTTTGGTATAGCAACTCTCTCCCCCCTAAAAAGGCAGCCATCTTGAATTGAGTAGATTGCTGCTTCTCCATTTTTAAGCTGTTTGCCTTTCATAATAGAATCAATAATTTCTGATAATTCTGGATCCTCTTTAGTAGCTATCGCTAGATTACTTCCTGTAACCGGCATGACTTCCAGCTGTTTGATTTGAAACATGGAGGACTGGTCCATATCATTATCTTCTGGCCGATCCAGTGGAAAACGTGAAAGGTAATCAGCGTTTGCATGTTGTTTTGTGTTCCTGTAAACTATTGTGTAGTCGAATCCTGACAGATAAATAGCGTACCTAAGCATTCGAGAAGCTGATATTGCGGGAAGAGCCTTAGATGGGTTGAAGATTGATGTCAACGGTTGGTGGTCCGTAACTAAGGTAAAGGTTCGACCGAAACAGTACATGAAAAATTTATGTAGTCCCCAAAACAAACCAGTTGCTTCCTTTTCAATCTGGCTGTAATTTGCTTCACTTTTGGAAAGTGACCTGGATGCAAAACTAATTGGTCTTTCAGATCCATCGGGCATTTTGTGTGAGAGCACGGCTCCCAGACCCAGAGGTGATGCATCTGTGCTCAGTAGTAAAGGCAACTTCGGATCGAAAGGAACTAACACCTGTTCACTGGTAATGTGTCGTTTAATTTTGTCGAAGGTGTTTTCACAATGACTTGTCCATTTGAATTCGGCGTTCTTTTGTAGGAGTTGATAGAAAGGTTGAAGAATGCTCGCTAAGTTTGGTATAAACCTATTGTAGTAGTTGGCGAGTCCTATGAATGTCCTTAGTTCTGATACGTTTTTAGGTCGTTTTGCTTCACTGATCGCTTTGGTTTTATCGCAGTCCTTGTGTAGACCATTTTCGTCGATTATGTGCCCCAAGTATTTAATAGATTTCTCGAAGAACTTGCATTTTTCCTTATTAAGCCGGATCCCACAGTCTCTAAGGCAATGAAACACAGCTCTCAGTCGATTTAGCGTTTCTGAAAAAGAGCTACCTTGAACTTTGACATCGTCATAAAAACAAGATACTCCCTCAAGTCCCTGCAGTGCTTGATCCATTTGTTTCTGCCATATAGCAGGTGCTGTCTTGACCCCAAACATTAACCTGTTGACCTTGAAAATTCCCAAATGTGTGTTGATTGCCTGCATTTTGGAACTTTCTTCATTCATAACGACATGTAGGTAAGCTTGACGGACATCTAACGTACAGAAGAATTTCCCTCCAGACATCCGCGCAAAAATATCTTCAATTCTCGGTACTGGATAGTGTTCATCTTGCAGTAGGGGATTGAGGGTTGCCTTGTAGTCAGCGCAAAGTCTCATCGACCCATTAGGTTTTACTATAGGTACAATAGGTGTCGCCCACGTTGCATGTGATACTTTTTCTATGATTTTCTCAGCCTCCAATCTTTTTAACTCCTCTTCCACTTTTCCCATGAGAGCATATGGTACAGGTCTGGCACGTTTGAAAACAGGTTTAGCATTATCTTTGAGTTGAAGAGCGCATTCAAAATTAGGAATTGTGCTTACTCTTTTGTCGAAGATGTCAGAGAATTCTTGAAGAAGTCTGTCTAATGACTGAGCCTGTGTTGGCTGAGAAGCTCGTAAAGATCTAATATCAGCCCATGAAATGTTGAGCTTCCTTATCCACTCTCTGCCCATTATAGAATCCACTTTCTGGGCAAGAACGTAAAGATCTCCTTTTACCGTTTTGTTGTCATGCTTTATTTTTACTTGGCACACACCTAGTGGTTTGATTACCTCATTAGTATATGTATGTAGTTTGAGGTGAGTCGGGTTAAGAATCTTTTCAGGAAATAATCTTGTAAAAGTGTCCAGAGAAATTGTTGTGACTGCTGCTCCAGTATCCAATTCTAAATCTATATGTTCGCCATCTACAGTCACTTGTACCATCATTTTGTCGTTACGACTACCCTTATACTGCCGCATGCAGAAAATGTCTTCTTGATCCGATCCGGATCTTTCAGAGTTTGTTGAAGATAAGGCCTGACCAAACTGTTTTTGGCCCTTTCGATTAATTTGTTTTGAAGTTGTAAGACATACCCTTGCTATATGTCCTACCTTTTGACAGTTGTGACAAGTTCTGTTTTTCGCATCACATTCATTAGACCTATGTGATGAGCTACCGCATCTAAAACAGCAACCTTTCAACTTGTTAAGTTTATCTTTAAATGTCGGGTTGGTAACTTTCCTATTTAAACTGATCTTATTTACTCCTGGAGTCGATGACCTTTGGTTTTGCATTTGTCGACTTTCCAACTTTGCTGCTTCAGTTGCTATGGCAAGTTTAACTGTTTCATCGAAAGTCATGATTGTTCCTTGCTGTAAAATTCTTTCGCGAATGTCATTATCATTAATCCCTCTTACAAGCTGTGACCGTAGGTGAACATCCATAGTTGACTTGTTACAATCAGAGCACACGAAGTTACATGCATTAGCTATTTGTCTCAGATTAGATATGTACTGGCCAATAGACTCACCATCTTCCTGGAGTCGAAGTACAAGTATTTCGCTAGCTTTAGGGCAGAGGTGTTGCTTTAGTAACTTGACGAGTTCTTCATAATTCTTTTCACAGGGTTTCTGAGGAGCTGTTAGTGCAGACAAGGTCTGGAAAATTCTAGGGCTTAAACAATTAAGAAGTATGTGGATTTTATGTGCATTTGATTCATTGTCATCTTCTGTAATATTTTGTAGCTTGAAGAAATTCTCTAACCGTGATACATAATTGTCGAATGCTTCTTCATTTTCATCGTATGGTTGAAGTTGAAAGCCCCGTCCATTGTATCGGCTCGTAGACTGTGTCGGTTGTTGAGGTAATTGAACTTGGCGTAGTGCCTCCACTAATGTGTTGATTAATTCTTCAGCCATGATGTGAAAGTGAATAAATGAACAAATATAAAAATTCAACAAGAAATCCCAAATCCTCGTCGCCATTTTCGTATTCAAATAAATGATTAATAATATATGTAAAAATAGATGGTTTTATTCCCAAAAGTAAAACTTGAAAACATAAACAAAAACATTAGATAAATACAATCATCTGATTATAAGAACACATGCTAATAAATATTAAGTATTCAGAGATATAACAGTCTGTAAATGCATCCCTTATAAAAGTAGAATTAGTATGTATCAAAGGTTTTATTAGTTCATCACAGGCAAACGTAATGACCGTCATGGGAAACCCATCATACTCAGTAGGCCGTACTGATTTTTTTCTCATTACTTATCGTACACTCATTACTAAGAGACCACCTTCCCAAATCAGCGTGAATATTTTATGGATTTACTAGTAGTGGAAGAATTCGGTCTTAAACTGTAATATTAAAAATGTTATTAGAATGATTACTAATAATTAGATTCGAATTTGTAATCCTGTTGCTATTGATATCAATCTCATAATGGCGATTCTGTTTCTTGACTTTTTGGATGATTCTGAATTGATAATTTTGCTTGTAGAAATACAAACATTGCTTTTTGATAATTATTTAAGTAATATTAAATTTTGATTTTTATTTAATCATTCTACATACCGTAGCTACTATGATTGTGCAATTTCGTAATCAAGTAAAATAGATGAGATTGAATTCTAGGTTTGATGAACAGCTAATGAAAGCTATCCGCAAATCAGAATACTCCCAACCTACCCCTATACAGGCTCAGGGTGTACCTACAGCCCTTAGTGGAAGGGATATTATTGGTGAGTTCATTTTTTTACCGCTATACATATTTTGTTTAGTTAAGAAAGTTACAGTGATGACATGCATAAAGTTTTACTAGATAATGAACAATCATCAGCTAATGAATAATATGTTTTCTTAGACAATTTTTAGTGTATGTCATGAATCAATGCATACATTTGTTTTATTACATAAATGTTGTAATAAAAGTAAATACGAAATGAAGGCAAGAACTGGGGAGAGATCAAGCAAATAGCTCAGAATCTTGTCAGGTGGAAATCTTTTGTTGCGGCCCTACGTCCCCCAAGGGATTAAAGTAAATAAGTTACATAAATGTTGGCAATAGATGCTCCAAAATTGGAGAAAAATACTGTTTGAAAATCTTTCTTATTGTAATGGATCGTGCCGTGGCCCTATTGGTTATGTGATTTACGCCACATGCCCTTATGGCCTCAGACAATTGACACTGTCTCTTGTGATCTTTTTACTCTGTATGACTATAAATGGTCCTTCTATCCTCACTTATACTGCATACAGCGGTAGAAAATTCTAAGTATCAACAACTGCTTTTTTGGCACTCTGGATCTTTCTGCATCAAAGTCTCTAAAATGTGTGTCTAAGGAAAACTAATTATGTAAGTGGACCAGCCATCACTTACTGTCATATGCGTGTTACTAAGTTATTTTGTGTTTGTTATTGCCATTAGAATTTGTATTTTATTCAAGTAATTAGGGGTGCATTGCACCCAACTCGGTAACAGAATGTACCACTTATTCCAAAATCATTTTCAGCAGGTTAATAAAAAAGGAACTAAGTGTTAGGTACTAATGTAATATTGCTGATTTTGTTATTGTTTTCTGCAAAATGAGGATATCTGAGTATTCATTTTTGCTACTTTTTAGGCATTGCTAAAACTGGAAGTGGAAAAACAGCTGCTTTTATCTGGCCAATGTTGATTCACATTATGGATCAGAAGGAGCTAGCCCCAGGAGACGGCCCAATAGGACTTATATTGGCACCTACAAGAGAACTGTCTCAACAGGTAAAATGTTATGGTGTTAGTTTAATTGATTTGTATTGTAGAAGAGATAGGGCGAACTTACCAGAAAGACAAGTCCACTAACACAGTAGACAGCCATAACATAAATTTTCAGTGCCGCTGACACTTTTTTCAGGTGAATAGAGACTGGCCAATTAATTTGGTCCCCATGGCTCCAGTTTTAATTTAGTGAGTCTCTACTCACTTGAAGAAAGTACCAGTTATGCCTTGTTACATGTTATGTCTGTATTTACTTTCGTGTGTATTGTGTTGGTGGACTTGTCTCACTTATTAGACTACTTGCTGGCCCAGTGCCCTTTGATTAAATGTTATTAATTGATTAGATGATGTCTCAGTAAGCAACTTTAAGGTAATTGTCACTACGTTTAATTACTACTTCTAAAGTTTAATCCCTTCCAAGGGAAGGAAGCATTTAAGACTTTTTCTAACCTAGCTTTTAAAATTCTAAAATCTTGCAAATGTTATGGTTGGTAGAGATAATATTTTTAATCATCAAACATGAAAGTATCTCTATAATTTATAACTTACATGAAAGAGTGTATATATTAAATGAATCAGTTGCTCTAAGGAGTTGGGTTATCAAATAGTTTTCTAGATTCAACGCCTGGTGAGAGATCCAGGAGCTCACTCTTTTCTATGTATCGCTACCACAGACTCTTTTTGTTAGTGTACATGTACTCTTAGACCTTGTTGGTAAGCTAAG